>PITA01014893.1:0-51976 GCA_004023965.1 Spilogale gracilis | reverse complement strand
ATGTCAAACTCCAAACCCAAAAATTCACCTGAAAAACCATCATCTCCTCCTGAGCATCCCACAGAAACCTCAAGCCAGTGTGTCCAATACTGAACTCATTCTCTACCTCTACAAATGTTCCCTTTGTTTACATTGCCTGTGTAAAATTGATCTCCAAATATTTTTTCTTTGATTTTCTAAATGGCTCCCCAATCTGTCTTTGGGCACCTTCACTGTCAGTTCAGTTCAGATTCGTTTCTCATTCAAATGCCACAGGAGCCTCCTAAATAGTCCTTCTGCCTCCAGTTCATCATCTGCACTGTTGCTCAGGAAATGCTCTAAAATACAAATCTCATTCCTTCACTCCTTTTAAAAAAAAAAAAAAAAAGATTTTATTTTTATTTATTGACAGAGAGAGAGATCACAAGCAGGCAGAGAGGCAGGCAGAGAGAGGAGGAAGCAGGCTCCCTGCTGATCAGAGAGCCCACCATGGGCCTCAATCCCAGGGCCCTGAGATCATGACCTGAGTCGAAGGCAGGGGCCCTCCTTTACCCCTTTAAATGTAGTCCAGACCCCTGTAGCTGGGCTGGTGAAGCCCTTCACACAGTATCCTTTGCTTTCTACCATCTTATAAAAATAAATTAGTGAGGATTACATTTGCTGCTAGAACAAAGGCACTATGAAAACTTCAACCAGCTCCTAAACACATAAATGTATCATAGATTCTATACCACTGAAGTAATGGTTCCTGCATAGTGTAATAGATTTGAGGGTGGGCGCTCCTTTCGGTGTCTTTTACATTAGAAAAGATGTGAATTTCAGTACAAACTCCCAGGTCTGCCAACAACTGAACTTTATTTTCTCTATAAATGAATTTAATTTCTATTTTATATTTTCCTCTTCGTTTTCCCAGGTAGAAGAAACAATCTCAACTGGTCCGAGCTTTCCACTTTTTTATGTCACCTCTAAGTTTTGGGAACTGACTTGGGTGACCACATAGTTTTTAGTGCAAAATAGGACACATTCTTAAGTCTGAGGAATCATTATTTAAGAGTTTTGTGTGAGGTAACTAGTATAAACTGGGAATATCCCAGGAAAATGAAGATATATAGTCGCCTTTGACTTAGGTAAGGTTGGTGTAGTTAGTAGCTGAGGGGTGTGGGAGTCTGAAATATTCAGTCATCATCTGTCTACACTAGTTGGACAGATAATATTATATCCAGATACAACAATGCCCATAAGGGAAAAAAAATCTTCTGCCTCATACCTATCTGGTCTTTTGTCATCTGTTCACACAGATCTCAGCCGTTTCCACCCTCTTTTCTAGCAATAGGCATCTCTGTCCGGCTCCCTCCAAGCCCCACTGACGTGAACAAAATGATTTGAATCTCCTGCACTTTACTGACGTGGAGCATGACAGTCTCAGGCTTTTCTACTCAACTGTGTCTGTGTCCTGCCACATGCAGGAAACCTCTGTGGAGCTTGCAATCCTCCTGAGCTCTCTCTCAAAGTCCAGACAGAGCCCTCCACAGTTCCTGAATTCTGAATTTTATGTCAAGTTTCTATTCTGCACCCCACCCCCAACTGGGAAAAGGAGTGTGAATGAGACACGGGATTGGTTTTTTAGGAATCTACCTACATCTGAGTTATGTCTTCTCTTTGACCTTACCCATGTCATCTTTACCCCTCTACCATAGATAAGCCGACTTGTCTGTTTTCTCAGATTTGTTTTTTGTAATATAAATATTATATTCTAGATGCAAAAGCCTTATTGAAACTCAAAGGTGTTTCCTTTGCTTGTGTGCTTTGTCATCTTTCTCCTAAGACAATAAATGCTACTGAAAATAAGGGGAGGGGAAAGCAAAATACATAAGAAACAACAGAAAATAATACCACTCAAATTCTTGATGAGTATAACACAGTAATTTTTTTTTTCATTTACAGAAGGCAAATGAATTCTAGAGCAGAATAAAGGAGTATGTGAATTGTGATGGTTAGTTTTGTATGTCACCTTGGTTAGACAAAGGTGACCAGTTATTTGGTCAAAAACCAGTATTACTGTGAAAGTATTTTTTAGGTGTGACTAGTATTTGGATAAGTAGACCTTGAGTAAATCTGATTATCCTCCAGAATGTAGGTGAGTACCTAATCAGTTGAAGACCTGAAGAATAAAGACTGTTTCCTGAAATAGAAGGATTTCTTCTCAAGACTGCAACATAGGAACCCCGTCTGAGTTATCAGCCTGTGCCCTTCCCTACAGGTTTCAGTACTAAAAAAGACAAAGAAGAGAAATTAATTTTAACAATAAATTTTATTTAACCCTATTATCCAGAATATCATTGCAACATGTAAGCAACATAAAAATAATTAATGAGATATTTTATATTCCTCTTTTCATACAAAATATTCAAAACCTTATTCATATTTTATACATATAGCACATGTCAATATGGACTAGCTACATGTAGCTAATAGCTAACATATGGAACAGCACAAATCTAGACTAAAGCATGTTATGAAAAAGAATTAAGTTGGGGCGCCTGGATGATTCAGTCGGTTAAGGGTCTGCCTTCAGCTCAGGTCATGATCTTGGGGTCCTAGGATGGAGCCCCACGTTGCTCAGTGAGGAGCCTGCTTCTTTCTCTCCCTCTGCCCCTCCCTACTGCTGGTGCATGCTCTCTCTCTCTCAAATAAGTGAATAAAAATATTTTTTAAAATGTACAAAGACTGAAAGGCACTGTCTCTTTTCATGTCTACTTCGTAGGAGGGAGGACATTTTCCCAGAAGCCTTTACACAGCATAATTACCCTCTTATCTCAATGATTGGGACTGGGAGACATGCATATTCCTAAACCAATCACCAAGATAAATAGGGTTAACAGAATTCTGCTAGATTATTTGAAAGTAGAATGGATTTGGGGGGCACCAACCACAAAGGCTACCACACCTCTGATTAAAATGAATAGCTGAAATACCAACTATAGTGAAAAAAACGGTAATATTCATAACCCCAGAATTCTATAAAAGTTGCCATTTATCAGCCCCAAACTCCATTTGGGTCATATGAACTAATGGCTTGACATACACACACGTGAAATGACCTAACTGCTAACATGCTCATATTTCCTTACCCAAACCACAGAATTATAAGAAAGAAAGTTTTAAATTTATGTTGAAACTGAGATCTGACAGGTGTCAGTGAGGCCTTCCCATAGAGCAGGTTCTGGTTTAGTCACTACCACATGGACCACATTTGATCTTTCTAACCATTCACTGAAACGACCATTAAAACTATATCCGTAGTAGCTTGAGTCTCAGAGAAGTTAATGGTTTCCTCAAGGTCACACCTATCTAAGGTTATATGGAACCCATTTCTAATCCAGGTTTTTGACTCTAAGACCAATGCTATTTCTTCTAGACTAGTACATTTTGTCAGCCTAGTAGCTTAGGTTAGAGGACAACACAGTTATTTTCTCTTTTTTTTCCTTATCATTATAAATAAACTCCGTGAAAACTTAACCAGAAGAGATTCCATAAATAAATCCCAAATGGAGTATAATTAGTGGGGGGGAACAAACTATAAAGGGGAGGTTGGCAAACATATAGCCCAGCTATTCCCTGGTTTGCAAATAAAGTTTTATTGGAACACAACTATTTTGTTACCTTTTTTCCTGTGGCTGCTTTCTCCTTACATAGGCAAAATTGAATAGGGACAACAGAACTCCTGTAACCTGCAAAACTGAAAATATTTACTATCTGGCTTCTTACAGACATTGTTTTAACCTCTTATCTAAAGGAAAGCTCTTAGAATTTGAAATCAAGAGACCTGAATTTAAAATCTAATTCTGATGAGATTTAGTGATTATATACTCTCAGGAAAAATCTTATTTCTCGGCCATGTTGAGGTTTTCCTAACACTAGAGTAGAAATCTAAGTTGAAGCCAAGCTGGAATTTAAAAAAAAAAAAAAAAAAGGATGTTCTGCTTCCCAAGGTAGCACTATTTGTTTTGCTGAACAATATCTCATTGCAAAGAGTTCGATAACACCAGGGTAAGGTGATGGGCATATCTCTCTAGTGGCTTCTTACAGATGTTTAAAGAAAAGATAGGAAGCCAATGGACACAGGTGGGTAGCAAAACTGGCAAGCCAAATGATTCAGAACCCAGATGACTGTCCAAAAGGAGATTTTAAAATTAGTTTCTAAACATAAAGACATTGCATTACATTGTCTTTTCTACCAATAAAATGTAGACAACTCCCAATTATGATGGACGCACTGTCAGAAGACAATAATATTTAGGTTGGGAGTTTTAAAAGCAAAAATGTCACAAACAGCAATTTTTAAAAAAAATATCTTGTGGTCTAACTTTATTTATGTTGCACTCATGTAAATTTCTTCCTTGCTGTTGACCTTGACCCACAATAAGAAAAATAGTCTTTTTTTTTAATTTTTAAGCCTTGTCAGCAAATCTCTTCCTCCTTTGTTCTAGGCCACCTTGGATTATAGAGCAAAATAACAGTAAGATATGGAGCAAATTATGGCAAAAAAAAAAAGGCCATTTACACTGCTATTCTGACTGCTATTACCAGCAATAACTATCATCTCTAAGCTTTTCAACAATGAGTCCACACCAATAAGTGGAAACACTTTTTTATAAGTGCTGTATAGTAATACCTGACATGTATATAGCACCTTTCATCTGTAAGAGTCCCAGAGTGCCATGTGGAGTATCCTGGAATCACTTCATCTACTAGAGAAATACAACAATCTCTGGACTACAAAGTGGCAACCATTCCATACATATAATGTTCCACAGTCTTGGTATTCTTGGGGAGAAGCCAAGAGTCATCAGTTTTACTCTTCCAACCCCTCCAGACCAATGGGCCTTATGTTCTTGTCTCATTTGCAAACCTGTGGACCCCAAAGATAACCTCTTCCATTTCTACTTTTTCTGTTTCTGTGGGAAGGTTGACTCTTGAACAACCATGGGGACTTGAAAAAGCCTTATCTAGGTGCTTATTTGCAGAAGTTTGTGGAAATTAATTAAAACACCATAGTAGTAGACATATATTTGAAACCTGAGCCATTTTAGATGCCAGGTCCTGTTAATTTCCAGCTGTAGATGGGGGAAGGTTTCCTAATTTCTCTCAGCTTCATTTTAAAAAATGCAGATGCTAATACCTACTCCAGAATGAGCTTACAAATTTAAAGTGACCATCAGAGTAGTTAGGACAGTGTAAGCGCACAATAAATGTCTTTTTCTTCATTTCTACAATTTATACCTATAGCAACCAGTCCCTGCTTGTTGAGTAAATCAAGTAGGTTAGAGAGTGAAGTTTTTATTATTTCTTAACAGAGAAGTTAACTTTAGTAACAGTAATGTCACAGATTAGGAGTCAGAAATTTGTTTTGATAATCTTTAGGTATGTCAGTTGTTTGATACCTTCGAATAATCTTGTCTACTAAAAAGGAAAACATGATATCACCAATCCCCCTCACTAAAGACTCAGAATAAATTGAATAGGGTTTGCAATAGAGCTCCGCTTCCTCAGAAAACGGTGCCATGTAAAGATAAGGCAATGTGTTTCTAGTTATGATTGTTGACCAAGACCAGATTTGAAAAGAGATAATGAGTGGAAAGGGAAGATTGAGAAAGTTTATATTAGGGCGCCTGGGTGGCTCAGTTGGTTAAGCGACTGCCTACAGCTCAGGTCATGATCCCGGAGACCAGGGATCGAGTCCCACATCGGGCTCCCTGCTGGGCAGGAAGCCTGCTTCTCCCTCTGTCATTCCCCCTGCTTGTGTTCCCTCTCTGGCTGTGTTTCTCTCTATCAAATAAATAAAATCTTTTTTAAAAAAAGTTTATATTAAAGTCACAGATGAAAAGAAGTACAATTGATATCCTGAAATGATCCCCATCTCTCCCTACCCCTCACTATAAAAGGTCAGGATGTAGAGAACCAGTAGAGGGGAAGCCACCTATTTTCTCCAGACTATGTAGTGTATTTAATCTAGCAAATATTTATTAAGAATCTACTATTTGCAGAGTATGGCAATATTTCATTCTCAGATCAAACCAAAAGATACTCAGTTCAACTAGTATTCCTTGATACCTACTGTGAGTTAAGCACCATACTTAGTCATGAACTAAATGAGCTTAAAAAAAAAAAAAAAATAATAATAATAATAATTTAAAAATGAAAACAAAACATTTTATTCTCCAAGAAAATGCTCCTATAGATAGATAGAAGACAAGATGTAAAGTGTCTGACATAATTGTAAAGAAGCACGAGTTCTGAAACTGGTTAGTTGCTTTAAAAACAGCTTTACCATTTCTTAGCTATTTGACTTTCTCTAAATTCTGTTTCCTTATATTAATCTGTAGAGATATTTTAAGCATAGGTGAAGTTTATATGTGAAAGTGCCTTGCAAAAGGCTTGCCCTACAGTGTTCACACAATGTCTATGACTTTTAAATTACTATAAAATATTATCATTATTAATTACAAATAATGGAATATAATGACTTTAAAGCAGTGACTTTTCAAGTGGGGATGATTTTGTCCCCCTCCTCTAAGACATTTCATGATATCTGAAGATATTTTCAGTCATAAAACTTGGGCATGTGGGGAAGACTACCATCCAGTAGGTAAAGGGCAGAGATGTTGTTAATCATCTCACAATAAACAGGAGAGCCTTCCACAATAAAAAAAAAAAAATCTGCCAGCCCCCAGTGTCAAGAGTCTAAGGGTCGAGAAACCTTGATTTAGAGAAAAGTATCTATCTATCTATCTATCTATCTATCTATCTATCTATCTATCATCTATCTATCATCTATCTATCTATCTATCTATCATCTATCTTATTACCTATCCTCTATTACCTATCCATCTATCTCTATCTATACTTTCATTCATGTATCTATCCATCAAAATGGGTTTTGTCAGCTAAACTAATTTAATTGCTGTTATGCTGGCTGAGAATAAAAAAACAAACTACATCTCTAAAGTGAAGTTCAGAACACATGTGAATCCTAGAGGGTGGGAACAGAACATAAAATCCGGGGGAAAAAAATCTTGGTACTGATGGTGATCAAAAATTGAAGTCCATTATTAAGTCATTAAGCATGGAAAGTGGGGTACTGCTGTTGGAAAGTAAAATATTAGTGATACTTGCTACTCTGTCAATGAAGGAAGAACCAGCACAGGAGGTGGGGGGTGGAGGGAAGCATCAAAACAGAGGCCACTAAGGCCAGGGAAACTCATATGGAGAGTGACATGTTTAAAACCCAGCCTCAGGGTCCTGCTGCTTTACTAAAGGGAAAATGAGAAAACCTGAAGAACCATAGAAAGAATTTCTGACTGTCTCCTGGGGAAATGGGCCTTCTATTCAAGTAAATAACTCTTTTATGATATAGAGAGTGAGAAAGAGAAAGATGTAACAATGCAATGTCTCCCCCGGGGCAGATGGTAGGTAGAGAGAATGCAAGACAACTGGTAGCCAAATGTCTGTTTGGGAGGGCAGAAGTCCCAGGGAAGCAGCTAGCAGCCAAAGGGAGTGCAGTGGAGTCTAACCTGGAAAGGAGTAAGTGCACAGGGAGGGGACAGGGTCCGTGCATTGTGTCTTATCAACTTCAGTGAAGAAGGTTGCAGAACAGAAAAGGAATCTGCCTATAGTAAAGAGTGTTAAACAAAGGAGAAGTGATCTACATTAGAAAGATTTCTAGCTAGGGCTTAGTGCCCTAGTATGTGGTTCATGGAAATAGAGTCAATGTAAAGGGAATTCCTAAGTGCGGTTAGACTACACATAGAAGGGGGAGGATGATCCCAAGCATCTGAGATGGTAGGACTAAGACATTTCTTGAGATATTCCAGCCTAGAGGCTTTTCACCAGCTCATTGTTCTTTAGAAAGAGCCGGTAGTCAGACTCAGCAGGTTTGATTATAATTAGTTTCCAAATTCACATTTCATAAGAATGCACAAATGCAGCAAATATTGAGCCTCTGCTGTGAGCTGATACATGTCCCAGTATTTAAAATTAGAGTTGGAGTACAATGGGATAGGGTACAATGCTGGTGGTGGCATAGAGCAGGGCATAGGAAGACAGGCACAACTTAAATTGCAGGGTATAAATAAAATAAATATTTTAAGTACCCTTAAGACACTGTGAATCTAGAGAAGAAAAAGAGCCAAAAAATAGATCCCCACAAATACAGACAACTGATCTTTGACAAAAAAAAACAAAGGCAATACAATGGAGCAAATACAGTTTCTTCAAAAACGGTGCAAGAACGACAGGACATCCACACACAAAAAAGTGATTCTAGACACAGACTTTACACCATTCATTAAAGCTAACTCAGAATGGATCATGGACCTCCATGTAAGATGTAAACCTATAAAACTTCCAGAAGATAACATAAGAGAAAATCTACATGACCTTGGGTATGATGATGCCTGTATAGATTGAAAGCAAAGATAAGATCCATGAAAAATAATTTTTTTTTCATGAAAAATAATTTTTAAGCTAAAATTAAAAATGTCTGCTCTGTGAATGAGAAGACAGTCAAGAGAATGATAAGACAAGTCCTAGACTGGGAGAATATATTTGCAAAAGACATATCTGGGCACCTGGGTGGCTCAGTTGGTTAAGCGACTGCTTTCGGCTCAGGTCATGATCCCGGAGCCCTGGGATCGAGCCCCACATCGGGCTCCCTGCTCAGCAGGAAGCCTGCTTCTCCCTCCCTCACTCCCCCTGCTTGTGTTCCCTCTCTGGCTGTGTTTCTCTCTGTCAAATAAATAAATAAAATCTTTTAAAAAAAAGACATATCTGATAAAGGACTGTTATTCAAAATATAGAAAAGAACCCTTAATATTCAACAATAAGAAAACAAACAATATTATTGACAAATGAACCAAAGATCTGAACAGACCCCTCACCAAGGTGCAGTATGCAGATGGAAAATAAGCATATGAAGAGATGTTCCACATCATAGGTCATCGGGGAAGTGCAAATCAAAACAACCATCAGATATCACTCTATACACCTATTAAAATGGCCAAAGTCTGAAATGCTGATAACACCGCACACTGATGAGGATGTAGAAAGAGCACCAGAACTCTCACCCATTGCCTGTGGGACTGAAAACAGAGCAGCTACTCTGGAAGACAGTTTGGCAGTTTCTTACAAAACTAAACCAATTCTTTCCATACTCTCCAGGAGTTACATTTGTTGGTATTACCCAAAAAGAGCTGAAGGTCCACACAAAAACCTGAATATAGACGTTTATTGCAGCCGTGCAAGGATGTCTGCCAAAACTTGGAAGTAATCACAAAGTCCTTCAGGAGGTGAAGGGATAGACTGTGCTCTATCTGGGAATGTAACACTAATTTGTGCTAGGAAAATAGTGAACTATCAAACCACAAAAGCACAAGGCAGGAACTTTAAATGCATATTACTAAGTGGATAAAGCTGATCTGAAAAGGTGACATACCAACTATGTGAATTCTGATAAAAGCACAACTATGGAGATAATATAAAAAATCAGTGGTTGCCAGGGGGAAGGTTTGGGAGGGTGGGTGGGAATGAAATAGAAAACTTCTGGGGGCAATAAAAATACTGTGTGTAATATTGCAGTAAAGGATATACGTTATTACGCATTTGTCCAAATGTAAGAATGAACCATAAGATAAACTGTGGACTTGGAGTGACTATGATGTATGGATGTAGTTTTGTCAATTGTAACACATGTAGTGGTGGGGCATGGAGATAATGGGGAGGTTATGCGTATGTCAGGGCAGAGGATATATGGGAAATCTTGGCCCTTCTTTTCAATTTTCTTGTAAAACTAAAACTGCTCTAAAAAACTAAAGTGCTTAAAAAAATAGCTAAAAGAGACATTTCAATATTTATGAAGCTAAAATATATATTATGTATTTTAAAGCATCAATAATTAAAACAGTGTGGTATCGAATCAGGAATAAATAAATGGATCAATGGAATAGAACAAATTTCCAAAAGGATGCCCAGGCATACAGGGATATTTAAAATATGATAGTAATGAGATCTTAAATCGGTGAGATAAAGATGGGCATTTTAATAAGGGGCATTCACTGAGTAGCCATTTAGAAAAGATAATGTTCTATCTGTGCCTCATATTGCATACTAGTATAAACAAAGAATTTTACAGGTAAAAATAAAGTAGTAGGGGCATCTGGGTGGCTCAGTCGGTTGGGCAGCTGACCCTTGGTTTCCACCCACTGAGATGTGATATCTTGAGATTTAGGCTCAGGCCTGGTTCTGTCTCCTGCTCAGTGCTCTGTGGGGAGTCTGCTTCTCCCCTCCCTCTTCCTCTGCCCCTTCTCCTGATGGCACTCTCCCCCTACTCAAACAAATGGATAAATCTTTAAAAAGAAAAAAAAAAAAGAGAGAGAGAATGTATTTATAGAAAGTACATGTGAATTCTTTCATAAACTGAGAGTAGGAAATTATGTCTTGCATGGCAAACAATACAAAAACCAAAAGCCAAATTCAAAAAGAAATGAGCAACTAGGAAAAATATTTGCAACTCCTAGAAATGGGGGGGGGGAGAAATGAATTAACATCCCAATAGAAAAATGGCTAAAAGATATGCCTAGAGACCACAAAAAAAGAAATACGAGTAGTCCTCCCTAAGCATGAAACAAAAGCGTATATTTCACTCAGAGTGACTACATTAACATTCAATCTCGCAACTATCATCTGGCAGAAGTTCCAAAACTTGCACACCTTGTTAGTCAGACTGAGAAAAGCAGTTCTCTCCTGTCGTGGTAGTGGGAGGACAAAATGATACAAAAGGAAATCTTCACCAATTTTGGCAACACCTACCCAAACTACCAAAGCATTTACCCACTGACCCAGAAATATTACTTTAGAGACTCTGCAGCACTGTTTGAAGTAAGAAAAGATTGTGTAAGTAAGGCAGGGTGAAAACATTGAATTAAATGTTCATAATCACTTGTGTTTACCGAAAAGTTGAAAAAAAAAATGTTATCAATAGGGGAGATTTCTTAGTATCCACCTTTCATATCACTTTTTATTTTGTAAATGTATTAATTATTCAAAACTTAACTTAAAAAATATTTTTAGACTATGGCAATTTTTAATATCTGGCCAATCTACTGCCATATTAAGTACCTTCAATTTCTTTGGATTTATCAAAACATAAATTTGATTACATCATTTGAAAACTACTGGTCATTTCTCATTGCCTTCAGAAAAAAAAAAATCTCAATTCCAAGTTAAGCCCCTTCCTGATTTGCTCTTCCATGTATCAGTGTCTACTTACTTTCTTTTTCTCCACCCAGCAGATCCCTACTGATTTTTAACTTGCCGCTCTGGGCAGTTTCTTTCCCATCCTTCCTCTCTCCCCCGTGCTGGTTTACATTTCTTAGTCATTTTCTGTTTCTTTTTTTCTCCTTCCCTTTGCCTGAGTCCTTGGAGGGAGTGCATCTCAGCCTGGGGTCCCTGGGGCAGAACAGGCAGAGTTCACGGTGCAGGGGGATGGGTGGAGTAGACAGCGGGCCAGTTATTAAGCTACCATCTCTCAGCTCGACACCCACCCTCCCCTCCCCTACTTTGTCTATGTCCCTGTGAGGTGGAAGGGTGCAAAATATGAATTTCTGCTTTGCTCCTTGTTAGGTGTGTGCCCATGGCAGGTGACAGAGGGAGATGGCAAGGCTGCTTGCTGTGTGTGTGTGGGGGGGGGATTGCTCCTTCCTTCCTGTGGGGTTCCTGTTCTTGTCAGTGGCACCCAGCTTCATTTCTTCACCCCAGTAAGTGTCTGTGTTCCAGAAGCAGCAGCTGAGTCCTAACAGCCGTCAGTTTTTCCCGGACTTGAAAAACCAGCACAGGACATCTTGCAAAATCCCCAGCTCCAGCTGAGCGGCCTCCTCCTCAGAGGTCTTACTCTCAGCTCCATGGGGCTCCCAGCTTCGAAGTTGGAATGACTAGCCTCTTCCCTTGGTTCGCTCGACCAAAGGGTTTGCAGCTGCTACCTTTGTAATACCTGTAATACCCGGAGTTCTTTTGCCCTTTCAGTTCTTCAAAACCTAATTAACAAATCTTAGTGTCACATTCTCTTCATTAAAATAGCTAGTGTGGCTTCTGTCTCTTGCCTGGAGCCTGAGTGAAGCCCCAGTGTGTCCCCCTCAGCATTCGTTCCTACACCTGCTCCTGCTCTGCCCTTAAACAGGATTGCTCCTCACTGCCGGCTATGCAAACGAGCTTGGGGTAATTAGTTCCTCGGGTTCTGTACTAGCTCCTCAAAACCCTCCATGTATTCAATAAGCTGATGGTGTCACTCTCTGGGCCTCAGTGGAAAGGAAGACCAGATTTCAGCAATTTCAAGCATGGCTTTTCTTCTCTGCCTGTTGGTTCTTTGCTCCATTTCCGACCTCAAAGGACCCATACCCATTTTGTTTTAATTCAAGTATCCAAAGTACCCTTTGCCTTCGCCCATTTGATCCGTTACCTTCAGGCGCCCTATGTTCCACAAAATTTTTGCAGTTTTGAAAATTTTCTCTCATACGTAACAAGTATCGCAGAGGGACGATAACAGTATCCACTAGCATTTATTAAGCACATATCATAAACCATAAAGGTGAGAGAGCCCTCTTTAATCCTCAAAGAAATCTTACTTTTTAGGTGAGGAAGCTGAGTCACAGATAGGCATCATCATTTGCTCACGGCCATGGAGAAAACCGAGATTTGGCCCCAGACTGACTGACCTATTGCATCCTTAATAACCATCAGACTAACATTAACTAGGGAACATTTTCAAAACACGATGGGGCTCTGAGGTCTTTGGCAGAATGATGTCAGTGTGTGTGCACATACAGAGTGCAGAATGATGTCAGTGTGTGTATGCATACAGACTGCATAATGACGTCAGTGTATGCATATAAGTGCATATAAGCTCTAGATGTTTTAAAAAGATTTTACTTATTTGGCAGAGAAAGAGAAGACAAATAGGCAAAGAGGCAGGCACAGAAAGAGGCTGGATGCAAGCTCCCTGCTGTAAGCTCTAGATTTTTAAGGAACATAAATATTAAGAATTTGGGAAGGGAAAAAGAAATCACCTGCTGTGTTGTAAAACCAGAGGTCAAGAGAGGGGGAAGGGAGGCACTGTCATGGAAACATATATAACTGCCCATTTCTCTTGGCAGTACCTGGATGATTGCTAGCTCCTTGGCATTAATCACCTGTCAGAAATTACCTTCCCAACACCTGACACCCCTACCTTGACAATTTTTGCCTCCTTGCTCATGAGTGATGGGGTGATGGTTAGGCCCTATCCATCATGCATTTTGATCAGACTGTCATCCCCGGGTGACTCACATCTCCTGGCTGGGACTAGGCCCCAAAGATGTCAGCCCCAAAGTGACACCTTATGATGGTTAGGTAGATGGTTCTGGGTGCAGACTGATGGCAATCAGGGTTTTGCTATATGTCAGCGCTAGGTTGCCTGCTATGACACATGAGCTGTGCGCTCTTAGAAAAGTACGGCATGAAGATGACGCTGGCCTGGGCCTACCTTCTTAGCATAAGGATGAGCCTAATTGGATAGGTGCTCAGCTGTGCCTCTTCTGGGGTCAAGGAAGGGTCACCAAAGGACAGAATTCTAAACTAGTAAGAAGGCAGAGTTTCTGTGTTGTCTGAACAAATGACTCAGAATGCCTATTGATGCCAACCTTAGAAATGGAAGAATTCAAAGTATAAGAGAAGGTTTCTAGGGCTCTGAAGACCAAAACCACAAAGTAGAAAGACTGGGAGAATTAAGTCATGAGGATCCAAAAGTAGACTCTGCTTTTAGAAGAAATCACAGTTTGTAGTTAGCATTATACTCCCTGGGTAATTAATTTCATGATTTAAGGTCAGTGGAATATTTCACCAGTGGGGAAGCCCAAATGCTTATTATTATTATTACTATTTAACCACTTCAGTGTCTCTGGTCTGTTGTCAGCATTGAGTAGCGCTGCTCCCTTTCCTTGCTGAAATGTTTTTCTCCTCCTCCTCATCACGTGTTTAATAATCTAGACCCACCTGAAGTTCCTTCTCCAGTCCTGAATCCTTACTGAACCAGTCTTACTCAAATTTATTTTATACTTTTGTTCTTATTCTATAATTCTGTACTATACTTTCATAGTATGCCCTCCTGATTAGGCTTTATTGGAACAGAAGTTTTCATAAACCTGCTATCTGAATGCATAGCTGTGTTCATGCTATTTCCCTCCTAGTTGACTGGGAGATCTTTCAGACTAGGGATTCTATCTTATCCACTTAGCACTCACATATGCTTTGGGAATGTGAATTGATTGATGATATTTATGCTTTCGTCCTCTGATACCACCTAACACAAGGCTAGGAACCCAGAAGCTAAGTAAATGCTTACAGACAGGTTCAGGTAGGGACTGTCTTGTATAGAACTGTGTCAGTAAGCCTTCCACAGGACAGATTCTGCACCTCTTTCTAGATACACGGAATGCCATTTCTATTCTTGAGGTCACAGAATCCAGTAAATTGAAAACATTTCTTGGGTCTTACTCAGTAAACTCTTTGCAGCTGAAATGGTATCTGTTTCAAATGCCACTTACAGGAGCCAATAATAATACAAGAGCTTGATCTTGACAGCAAAGAAATGTGTTAACTCTCTCAATGTGCCCTATTTACTGTAATCTTGAGTAAATTTCACTCTCTTTTTCCTTTACTACCTCTACTTCAAACTCTCTCATTTGGAGAGTAATTTCTTTGGAATACTGCCCAGGTTAAGAGGGGGCCTCTTTTGTTGTTTCGGCTCCTAATGTTGTCCTTAAACTGGATGCATAATTTCTTCTTACTTTTCTAATGCTTTCTGCCAATCTCTTGTTCATTCATTCTGTTCACCCCTCACTCATTCACTTACACGTTCTCTCAATGTTTATTACACAACAGCTGTTGCCACTGACACTCCTGGTTTTACTCTTTACTAGCTATGTGATTTTGGCTTTTTCTGTGACTCAGTCCATCCTTAAAACAGGGTTAATAACAGTTATGCATTATAGGGTTATTATGGACACTAAATAGGTAAGGTGTGTGTGTGTGTGTGTGTGTGTGTGTGTGTGTGTGCGCGCGCGCACGCTATGTCTGTCTGAGTATGTAGTACTTAGAATAGTATGCGGCACATTCCAAGGATTTGTTAATCTTCAGAGAGAATTACACCAAATGCATTGGGAAGGAAATTCTAAGCCTTCAGAGCATTATACCCTCCTCAATCTAAAATACATGCCAACAACAGATTAATATTGCCCCAATACAACTTTGTTTTTTTAAAGAGTTTATTGATTTATTTGCAGAGAGAAACACAGCTAGAGAGGGAACATAAGCAGGGGGAGTGAGAGAGGGAGAAGCAGGCTTCCCGCAGAGCAGGGAGCCCGATGTGGGGCTCGATCCCGGGTCTCCAGGATCATGACTTGAGCCGAAGGCAGTCGCTTAACCAATTGAGCCACCCAGGCGCCCCCCAATACAACTTTTATCACACTGTTCTCCTCACAAAGCTTCTCTGACAATGAAGGGAAGAGAATATTATGGCAGAGGACTGGCTAATGTGAGAAATCCAGAGAGTTCAGCACAAACTCAGTTTCCATGGAACACTCGCTCATTCATTGATCTGCTAAACTGTCCACATCAGGTAATTTACAAGTAGTTTCTGTCTGTGATCATGATTCTTCTGCTAGGTTGTAGGAATGGAAAATCTGAGATGCAGAAAAATGCAGGGGTACACATTTAAACTTTAAAAAAATAAAAGGAGTAGGTGTTGAGTCAGCAATCCAAAATGAGTCCTCTGGAATTCTTGGATTATTCTATAAGGAAAGAAGAGTCCTATGGTCACAATACCTGGGAAACTTTAAACTGAGCAGGTTAGCATTCCCTACTGTTATACCCTGTTCTGGATTTTGAACCATCTCTCACAAATTACTGCTATAATCACTTGCTTGGACTCTGCCTCGAATTCTTTCATCTTCTAGTCCAACCCCTCTACTCTTGACAGAAGAGTCTTTCCAAGACACAGATCCTGTCACACCACTTCCTTATTTGAAACCATTGGTAGTTTCTTATCACCTATAGCATAAAATCCAAGTTTCTTAGCATGGTGTATACAAACCCTTTGGTCCACAAACTGTGTCTCCAATCACCTCTCCAAGCTCCCTCTTCAAATATACTCTGTACTCTGTTCATGGAGGATTGCTTTTCTTTGACATTCCATTGACACCCGTTGCCTTTGCTCATACAATTTTCTCTGCCTGCAATGACATTTTCATGTTTATGTATAAATTTGGTTACTTGTACAATGTACAATGTTAATTCTCAACACCATAGAGTATGCACTGTTACTATCCCATTTAATAGCTGAGTAAGCTAAGGTGAAGAATTGTAAAATAATTTGGTAAAGGTTACACAGGTCATAAAGTAATTGATTCAAACCCAGGCAATCCTTCTCTAAAGCCAATACCTTTAAGCCTTAGGTTTCCCTGCATTGGGGAAGATTGACAGAGAGAGACAGATAAACTACTGATCCAGTTCAAGTCAAGCTCCTTTTTGACCAAATACCCATTCTACTCCTCCCTCCAGAAGAAAACATAAATTCATTATGAAACACAAATTTCATTATGTTTTTCTTACCACATGCATACATAGAGTGTTTTATGTACACATTACAATTACTTAGCATCCTCAAATGCAATGCCTGCTTAGTTGTTTGCCCCAGAGGACTGTGGGTTCCTTATGAATAGAGATCTTTTACAAATATTCTGACATCCATCTCTATCTTAACAGCCAGGCACAACACCTTAAAGTTCAGGTTAGGCACTTAAATCTTTATGGAGGTGAATTAAAATGAATCTGCTTGAAGGTAATGGGAAGCCATAGTGACAGCTTGCTTATGATTTCCGCCCAACAGTTCCCAGACACACAACTGATAAAGGCAAACCCCTTGTCAAAAATGACAGTCTCTGGTGAGCTATGTGCTGCCAGCATTTCTGAACTGTAATTGTCGCAGCAGGGTTTAGAAATGGGACTCGAAGTACTTTTGAGAAAGTCTACCTTAGTCAAGAACTCTTTCCTCTGATGTAGAAAATCAACTTGGCTTCCTGTCTGAGATTTCTTGGTCACTTCTAACACATGTAAGTGTCCTTGGTATGCAGGAGCTCTTCCACAATCCTTTCAGTAACAGACTCAATCCCAAGCCCCTAGATCTGGCTCCCACTCAGTGCTGCATGTCGCGTGAAGAGCTCTCCAACAACCTAAAGGGCATGATTCACACACACATTTTTCATCTACTGAGCACCTCTTATGCACTGGGCTCTGTTCCCATGCCAAAGTTACAGAAATGGACAAGACACACCCATTGTCCTAAAAAAAAAAGCTCATAGTCTTTTAGGAAGCAGGCAAGGAAGTCAATATTATGGAATATCACTTTGTGGGGCCAGGTGATAGGCTGTGAAGAGAACAGGAGGGGGTCTCTAACCCTGTATATTGATGGGCTTTCAAAATAGCCTAGCTTTGTAAGGGATGCTTGGTTTGGGACTTGAAGGTAATAGAAATTCGTCAGAGAAGAAGTAAGCTCAATTGCATTGCTAATTCTTCTCCTATATATCTCTTGAATGCACCTGCTATAATCCCCTTTTTGATCTGCCAGAATAGCCCCCTAAGTCACTGTTCCACCCACTTTCTCTGTTGTCTTTCTTTAGTTCATTTGTCACACAAAGTCAGAGTCACCTTTTCAAAACATAAACTGAGACATGTTACAACTTTGCTTAAACTGAACCAATAACTTCTAATTGCACTTGGAATAAAACTCCTTGCTATGAACTATAAGACCCTGCTTGATCTGACATCTAGCTACCTCTTCATCTCCCCCTCATGTTATGTCCCCCAAACCATACTCGAGACGCATTCGCCTCCATTCATTTTTTTAAGATTTATTTATTTTTTGATAAAGAGAGTGGGAGAAAGGGCAGAGGGAAAGAATATCCAAGCAGACTCCCACTGAGCCCATGAGGGGCTCCACACAGGGCTAGATCTCAGGACCCGTGACATCATGACCTGAGCCAAAACCAACAGTTGGACATAGAACTGACTGAGCCACCTAGGCACCCCAGTCTTTATTCAGTTAGTGAACCTGAGAACGTCTTCTACTTAGAACTTGCGTATATTGTTTTCTCTGTTGGGAAGTCTTGATCCCAGGTCTTTACCTGGCACACACTAAATGTTACCACCACATCCCCCCTTATCCTCCTTTGTTTCTTTTCTTTCTTTGTTTTTTTAAAGATTTTATTTATTTGACAGAGAGAAACACAGCCAGAGAGGGAACACAAGCAGGGGGAGTGAGAGAGGGAGAAGCAGGCCTCCCCCTGAGCAGGGAGCCCGATATGAGACTCGATCCCGGGTCTCCGGGATCATGACCTGAGCCGAAGGCAGTTGCTTAACCAACTGAGCCACCCAGGCGCCCCTCCTCCTTTGTTTCTATATCAACCCTCTGTGGGTTTTTTTTCCCCCCTTCCCAGCACCTATCACAATCTGTAATTATTTTATTTATGTGTATTTACTTATTTTTGGCAGGGGTACGTGGTTTTTTTGTTGTTGTTGTTATCCCTACTCCACCATAAATCGCATGACACATTTGATCCTGTTGTCTTGCTTGTCATTTATTCTTAGGCCCTGGCACAATGTCTGGCACACATTATGTACTCCCCCCTCAAATATTTGCTGAGTAAGTAAAGAAAGGTATGGGGGCTTGTAGACAGTCTACTTATGATCTACAATAATTAACTGTGATACATCTTTAATGATGGGAGAATGTGTGGATGTCAGGAAAAGAGACTGAAGAGGCAGGGAAGGGTTAGGTTGTAAAGAATCTTGCATGCCATTCAGAGTGATGACAATGGTGTCCTCAAATGATGGGGAACTGCTGAGGAATGGTAAAGCAGTGAGTGTCTTGACACATAATGAAGTTTTAGTATTTTGTCCAAGGTCACCCACATAAGAAAATATGACCTTGGGAACAAACAGTGCTCACCAGTTGCCCACTTCCTCTGTGTGCTTCTGCAGGATTTTCAAAGAAAATGCTTTATTCTACTATTGTCCTAAACATAGCAATTACTTCCTGTTCCTTGCTAATTGCTAAATATATTATTATTTTTTTCTTCTTCCAATGAGGCACAACTTTGGGAAAAGGCAGCAAGTAGGGCACTTTCTAATCTTATTTGTTAAATGGTGCAAACATTTTAGAAAAAGTATGACCAGTGTACACCATTCTTTGCCTCTAGCCCCACCTAAAACATAAGAAAAAATTTATATATAATCATTTGTCATTTTCACACTCTGACAATTGTTCCCATATTTTTATTACCAAAACACTGTAAAGTGTACTAAATGCACATGATATAATGAAGATTTTATGTTGCTTTCCAAACCGACTCTATTGCAAAAGGACCAAGCTGGCTGTCTCCCAAGATATATTTGTACAAGTGTTGGGATAACACGCAGTATATTCTAGATTCTCCCTCTGCCCAACCCCCAAGTGTTTGAACAAAAATTTCCTTTTAATTTGTACAAGTTTCAGCTTTACTTAGGAAAATCATCTGCTTTGAGTATTTTCTAGGAAAGCAACATGTTGAATCTGAACAAAAAACTTCACTTGGACAATATTTATCAAAAAGTAAATTATAAGAGAGTCATATATTAATGACCTAAACTGAGTCCTGTTATATCCTTGAAAGGTACCTGCTTATTTAGACTCAGACCACAAGATAACAAATTTTCTACCCCTCTTATATCTAATTCTTCACAATTACTTTATATTCTTTTCTTTCTACTGTTTACTCCAAAACTTTTAGAAATTCTAATAGTTTTATTTTTTTTGATAGTTTTCTTTCCTATCAAATTTAAACAGAAATGGGGGTGCCTAGGTGACTCAGTTGGTTAAGCATCTGCCTTTGGCTCAGGTCATGATCCCAGAGTCCCAGGATGGAGCCTTGCTCAGCAGGGAGTCTGCTTCTCCCCCCCTTTTTTTCGTCCCTCCCCCTGTTCATTCTCTCTTTCTCTCTTTCACTCTCTCTCAAATAATTAAATAAAATCTTTTCTAAAATTTTAAAGGGAAATGAATTCAAAAGTATTAAACAAAGGATTTGATTTTTAGCTTTTATTAGCAACAGTTTTTATATCTTCTTCCAAAACTTCTTGCATCCTTACCAGAATCTAAATAGTCCCAAAGAGTACTACAAATACCCAATTAAACCACCTCCTTCCAACCTGGTCTCCAAAGTAGAGGACCTATGGCAATTGGCTGGGGACAATTTGTTTTCAGGAGACTATTTGGATCTATCTCGTGGAGCAGCACGACATACCTTTGCTCTTATTCACTATCATATCAGCTCTTCCAGTTGGATGCATGACAAAGAAAACCTTCTTATATACAAAACTAGAGAAATTTAGGATCAAAATATAGGACTCCATCAGGGCCTTTTGCATATATTTTCTTTGAGTCCAAATTCATGTTAGATTTTACAGGCGATTATATATGTGAACTTACGAGGCTATGCAAAGCTTTTGCTTTTAGAGCTATACATTTCTCAATGAGATTTGGACATTTCTGTTACAGTAAATAACTGGCTGCACTAAAGTAGTTCTCACAAGGAAGTTCACTATGTTTCCACCAACACTGAGCATGCTCTACACTCTGGAAGGAGCTGAAAGTCTACAACATGGTCAGTGGGAGTGAGGGGTATCCAGACTTCACTTTTCACTTTCATTTTTTAAGAGAAAACCTGTTATTGTCAAGTAACTCTGAAATTCCACTTTGAGATGAAACTGAAATTGAGCTCTGAAAACCTCCATTGAAAAGCACCAAATTACAGATGAATTTATGTTTAAATACCAGACTCACTAGCTTTCTGATAATTCCTTATAGGCGAAGAGAGGAAAGTGTGTGCGTGGAATCTGGGATGGCCATTTAGCTCAGCCCCTTTTCTCCAGTCATAACCTTATTGATTTCCCCAACATCATGGTATTTTATATGCCATAAGAAGAGTGTATATATTCTATTGTCAAGTTGTTACAGGCCCTACAACAAAGAGTAATGTTTAAGTGATCATTTAACCTAGCTAAAAAAATTGAATATTCCAGTTACCTAAACATGATGATAAAATGTTTTACTGAATGTGAATATTTAGAAAGAAATTAAAAGGTATATTTCACATCAAATACAGTACACCAAATGTTTTTGGAAGAAAGAGATGATAAGCTACAGCTACCTTGAGAGAAAGAGCCATTTGCATTTCAAGAAAGCATTTTGGAAAGTATGAGATTTTTTATAAATCTCCTACTATAAGCCCTTTCTCTATTTTTTTTTAAAGATTTTATTTATTTATTTATTTATTTATTTATTTATTTATTTATTTGACAGAGAGAAAAACAGCTCGAGAGGGAACACAAGCAGGGGGAATGAGAGAGGGAGAAGCAGGCTTCCCCCCAAGGAGGGAGCCGGATGTAGGGCTCCATCTTGGGACTCTGGGATCATGACCTGAGCTAAAGGCAGACACCCGACTACCGAGTCACCCAGGTGCCCTTATAAAGCCCTTTCTTAGGTGAACCTATTTGATTGATGCTAAAATAGTTACTGTTAAATTACTTAGTTCTCATAATCAGAAGACAGAACATTTCTTCTAAAAGAATGACTGCTTTTAAAGCCAAATTTAAGTATTAGTCAATTAAATGAGCTTTGCTAACAGGTACATTCTGGGCTACAAAGAGAGCAGAGAATAAATGGCTGCCTATGTGTGTGCTATGAGAGCAGTTAGTGCTGAACATTTTCTGATAACCTCTCCATATCCACTCTATGCTCTTCTCCAACCTGCTTTGTCCCCTCTAAGGCTGATCCATGTAGACAAGTGCCCTTGTCCATAGGCTTCCAGTTAATTCTGCCAAGAAGGGGCACTAGTAGGTGATGGACAGTGGGAAGAAATAAGAATGAGGGAGGTCATGGTGGGCTGGCTTGGTCTCTCTACCGGAGAGTCATTCTTCCCACACAGTGACCCTCAGTGGGTTTTTGAAACTATTTTTCCCTGTTGCTTTTTTCAGGGTGGTAACTGTGTCTACTGCTATTAGACCCTGGATTCTGTACAATTTATTTTCCTAAGCCCCATCCTATCTTTGAAACATTTCTATACTATACTCAACTCGGTTATGAAATTTCAGCGTACCATTTCTTTCTTGCTGATAAAAGGACCAGAAAAGATCATGTGAACAAGCAGTACTATTACATTCTCAGAAATGAGGGAGGCTCAATGTTCTTTTGCAAAAACTGTTTTTTTTTTTATTATAAACTTTATGTTTTATAACAGTTTTAAGTTCGTGGCAAAGTTGAGAGGAAGGTACAGAGATTTCTCACATATCTTTTGCTCCCACCCGTGCATAGCTTCCCCCATCATCATCTGCCACCAGAGTGGTACTATGATTTCTATAAAAAGAAAACTTATAATGAGAGCGTGTCAGAGACAATGCTTTGTGGAATCAAAAACTCAGCGCAAGGGGGAGAGCAGGGACAGCTCTATGGGCACAGTCAGGGGAGAAGTTCTCCTTTTATCCAGTGATATTGCCAGCCACTACCTAGTCCAGGTTCCAAGAGATATTTGTTTTCCTCTGACTTTACATATATACTAAAAACCTGGTAATGGGGTCAAGATTATTCCACACAACTATGGAATTATTTCCTACCTTTTAAATGACCTGTTTCCATGCAAGAAGATGACTGCTCAATGGTAAGAAGCTAAGCTGAAAAAGAAGTGGTTATATGTCCGAACTGGCCCTCCATCGTTGAGCAACCACCTAAAAGAAAAGCAGGAGAAACCGACCTTCTTCCATCCTTGAGCTAGAGAGATATGTACACAAATACTCTGGCTACTCATCAACAGGGTTTACAACCATCCAGCAGGGCCATTTAAAGACAGGCTCCCTTTGCTGGATGAGGAAGGAATGGACAGGTATCTTCATAAGCCTGTTCAGCGTCAGCACCAGGGCCATGTGCTCTTTGAATCTACCTGGACACAAACTGACAGCACAGAGCTTTCTAGATGACAGGGGAGAGGAAGAGTTTGTGCCAAAGGGAAGCTCACTGAAACCTTTTCTACTAACTTCTCAACCTCTTAATGAGTAACAGAAGTTTTTTCATTTTGTTTTTTTTATGTGAGTTTCTGAATCTGATATTTTCTATCTAAATGGGTGAAGAGACTAATAAAATCAGACAAATCCCAAAATTGGTATTTGACAGTTTTCAAGCAAAACTTTGCCAAACGTGGAGGGCTAAAAGCATTCAGAATGATGCCTGAGTGCTGCCTAGTGTCTCAGTAGTGGCTCAGAAGACCAAATATAGTTTCTGCGGTCATAGTGACAACATAATTACCACATTAATTAGACCAGGTTTAAATAAGTTAAATGAGCTTATGCTAATTGTCTAGAAAAAAAGAAGAGTTATAGACAGAGTTCAGTTCCTTTTTACACTATCTCTTCTGATTGTCTGCAGACCTTATAAGGTTGTCAGTATATGAATTACCATCCCCATTTAAATATGTGCAATCTGAGATCCAAAGATACTAAGATAGTTGCTGAAGCTCACAAAGAGTCTAGAATAGATAGGTTTTCAGAAAGACTTGTTGGGATGACTGAATGAACACATGAATGACTAAATGGGCAGTTAGCAGTAGGAACAGGTGGGCCTTGAGGCCAGCTTCCCTGACTCAGGTCTCCAAGATTCCTTTCATTATACCACCATTGTTTGAATTGAAGGAATCCATAAACCATTTGCAAGGAAGGAAACGCCATAGGAATTAAACATTTGCTAATGTTATAATGGATAGTATGGCTCTGGTACTGACTCCCTAATGTTCTTCAGTAAGAACTTGGTGAGGCCATTGCACATTTTCTTTTGTCATTAATGTTTTACATTGTCTGCTTGTTCTGTGCTCTTTGATTTTGTTTCATGCCATTCTGCACTTCACTTACAGCTTCAGAGCTGTTGCAGAGAATTCTCAGCCTTCCTTCAGCAATTGTGCCTGGTTCCGATTTTAAATTGATTTTAGCTATTCACACTCTGCTGGTATTTCTACCTCCACAATTCATGATGCTAGGACAGAGGGACAGGCTCTTAAAAATACCAACTCCAGCAACCTTGTTTCTGTGTTTGTCCAGGGTTACAATCCCATTTTCCATCTTTGTGTTTTGTGATCCACAGATCTGTACATGCGATGCCCTTGGAGTGCTGCGAGTGGGGTGGGAGGGGGGGACCACACTCTGCTCTGCTAGCAGGGAAAACTTGGAACAGGTCTCAGAAGAAAACAGGCCCTTCCTTGAAGCACTGAATACATGCTTCCATTTCTTCCTTTGGCCCATAATAGAGGAGGCGGGCATCCCCTATTGTGGTACTTTTTTAGGTAGGTGATTTTGCCATTTCAGATTAAGATGAAATTTGGGGTGTCAGTTCAGAACTGCTTCAACGGCTGTGAGCAGCTAGCTCTCAGTTTACCAATTTGTGTTCCACTGAGTTGAACAGTAAAAATCGTTGGCAGTTTACCTGAAAGGCCATGAAGATGACTTATGGGCTGCAGCACACAATATTTCTTTTCTGTACTTTATCTAGACAAATAAGTGCTTATAACTCTGGATTCAGGAAAGACTGTTTATTCTTCAGAACTGACAACCCATTAAAAAGAAAATAAAGTAAGCATCAGGATTAGTCCCCTAAGCTTCCATCAACAATTTTGCCATGAATGTCTGTGTGTTTTTCCCCTGTCAGCTCCTGACACCCAAAATGCATTTTTCTATAGAAAATATCATTTTACTCTTTTCTCTCCCCTCTACATTTGCCAGTCTTCCCTGACCTCTTAGATCTTAAAAATAATAATAAAAGAATAAAAAAATGAAAGCTCTTCTGGATTAAGACTGATGGCAACACCCTTAGCAAAGTATATGAATTACCATCCCTATTTAAATATGTGTAATCTGAGTTCCAAAGATACTTCCCCAACTCTTAGGAACCATCTGTTGTGGTTGGGAAAGAGGGAGCTGGCACAATGACTTTAGGGAACCAAGGTGAGACAAGAGTTGAGGGAAAAATAAAGCACTATTTTATAGTATGAAATGAATTTTACTGAAATAGCCAGCTTCTTCCTCACTCTTACTAATCCAATCAGCCTTTTAGTTATCACTTATGGTGAAATGCAGTCAGAGAAACAAGAATGCATTTTAAGTCAAGTAAATATAATGTGATGTGTCTGAGTCTTAGATTGCAGGAGAAAAGAGAATTTGGAAAAACCAAAAGACTTGTTATGGTAGGTAGAGCTCATCAGCCAGGATCTGGGAGATAGAACGGCTATTACAGATATGGATTTCATCTGAAGATTTAATAGCGAATCACCTTGTTCTTTCCACTGAGCAAGATGAGACTGAGGACAATGTCATTGCCTTTTCAGGCTTCCCCTGGTGCTCGTTTTTAACTGACAGTGATTAGATAAAAATGTTTGAAATGGGAGACTTGCCATCCCCATTTCTGGTCCACAGTCTTAAGGAATCCTGTTGGGTGTTCATAAAGAGAGAAACTGTCTTGTCTTTGACTCCAAGGAGAATTCAGAAAGGTAGATGGGAAAAACTCCTTTTGTTAAGAAAGGATATACAGATAAAGGGCACCTGAGTGGCCCAGTTGTTAAGCATCCTCCTTTGGCTCAGGTTATGATCCCAGGGTCCTGAGATCGAGACCTGAATTGGGCTCCCTGTTCATCAGGAAGCCTGCTTCTCCCTCTCCCATTCCCCCCTGCTTGTGTTCCCTCTCTTGCTGTGTCTCTCTCTGTCAAATAAACAGATAAAAATTTTTTTTAAGATTTTTTATTTATTTGACAGAGAGAAACACAGTCAGAGAAGGAACACAAGCAGGGGGAGTGAGAGAGGGAGAAGGAGGCTTCCAGCCGAGCAGGGAGCCCGATGTGGGACTCGATCCCGGGTCTCCGGGATCATGACCTGAGCCGAAGGCAATCGCTCAATCAACTGAGCCACCCAGGCGCCCTCAGATAAAATCTTAAAAAAAAAAAGATTACACAGGTAAAAAAGATAAGGCAAGCATGGTCAATGGAATATTACTCAACCATGAAAAATAATGAAATCTTGCCATTTATGACAACAAGGATGGCCCCAGAAAGTATTATGTTATGTGAAATAAGTCAGAGAAAAACAAATACCATATGATGTCACTTACAAGGATGGACCCAGAAAGTATTATGTTATGTGAAATAAGTCAGAGAAAAACAAATCCCATATGATGTCACTTACATGTGGAATCTAAAAAAACAGATAAATGATAAACAGAAAAAACAGGAATAGACTCACAAATACAGAGAACTGGTGGTTGCAAGAGTAGAGGGGGTTACAGGATGGGTGAAATAGGTGGAGGGGATTAGCAGTTATAAAATATCTGTTCAGAACATGAACTTTTTATAAAATAAGTAAGTCATGGAAATAAAAAGTATAGCATAGGGAATATAGTCAACAATACTGTAATAAGGTGATATCATGCTGTAAGGTGAAAGGTAGTGATTATACTTACTATGGTGAGCACTTAGTAATATATAGGATTTTTTTAACTACTGTGCTGTAGACCTGAAACTAACATGTCAAATATACTTCAGTAATAATAAAAAACTGAAAAAACAGAATACCGATGTTTTCATCTTATATAGTAAACATGTGTTCCTTAGATTATTTTTTAAAAAGAAAATCTAAATGGATATTGCCAGAGTGTGTTTATAATGATGAAATACTAGCCTTAAAGGAAAATAATCCTCTATGATGATTACCACATAACAAATCATTCTGATGTCATAGTCATTCGTCCTGCTGTGAGAGCAAAAAATCTGAGCTTGACTTTGGCTATGTTACTCTTCAGGACTTTCACAAATACTGAAGATCTACTGTGTGGCAGATACTTCAATATGAGTCCTGGATATATGATGAACATAGGTAGGCACAGTTCTCGGTGAAATTATGGGGGATAAAACTGTCATGCATCATTCAGTTTCCTCTTCTTGTAACACGGAAATAACCACATCTCAGTAGGTCATTGTCAAGATTAAATTATTTAACATATGTGAATTCTCCAAGTGCAGAGAAACTATTTAATTACTGAAAGATCTGAGAGTGCTTGAAAATAAAGATGAGCTATTAGTTTCAGGAGACATATATTAGCTCACTAATACGAGACATCTGGTATCAAACCCATGTATCTATGTTACTTATTATGAGTTTAAGAGAAAACATATTAACTTGTTCAAATATAAGTTGTTGAATTTAGCTCCCACTTTGACTTATCTTTCCCCCGGACCTGTTGGTACACAGGATCCAAATGATAGAATGGTGTTCATGCTCACTTCTTGTCACCTGAGGGGCAAACCAGTTTCTAGGCATCCCAACCCTGCATGGCTGTCTCAAAGATCACATAGGTGGCATGGAAAGATGAACGAACCATTCCACCAATGCATTCTCATGATTTTAGCCACAGACTCCTTTTCCATGGCACCTTCCAGAAGCCTGTCACAGCCATTTCAAGCATATCTTCCTCAGCCTTTACATAAAGCCATGCTAATAGCACACCACAGCAAAATAGTGGAAATGAATCAGAAGATGAAGGAGGTTTAAAAACGCAAGTCTATGAAAGGTGGCTATGAAAAGAAGAGGTTCAGATTTCCCTGTGTAGAAATCATTTCTCAAATCACTAAGTAATTTTACCCCGGGACATGTTCAACCATTTTTCCTTTTGAAAGTTCTTTAAACAAACAAAAAAACTTAAAGAATTATTTTTCTTGAATTGACTCAGACAAATCCACCAGCCAGACTCTCTTTCTCTGCATCTCCTCTCCAGACGAGGTTCCCCAGGGGTAGGGAGTCATTCCCCAGAGCTCCGCCAGGTCCTCCGCCACCTGAGGGCCCTGGGGCTCAAGAGAAGCCTCTCCTGCAGAGCACGAGCTCCCTTCCCAGGGGACGCCGAGCCTGTGGGACCCAGGCATGGAGCCTGAGGTGTGCAGACTATCTGGCAGTACAGTGTGGTAGAGAATGTGGACCAGGGGGTTTAGGTCAGGAGCCACCAACAGATGTAGAATGTGGTGAAAAACTTTTTTAAAATTCTTTGCAACTACAAGGGCTCCTGGGTGGTTCAATCAGTTAAGTGTCTGCCTTTGGCTCAGGTCATGATTTCTGGGTCCTGGGATTGAGCCCCGCGTAGGGTTCCCTGCTCATCAAAGAATTTGCTTCTCTTTCTCTTTCTCTCCCTCTGTCCCTCCACCTGGCCCCTAGCTCATTCATTCTCTCTCTCATAAATAAACAAACAAACAAACAAACAAACAAACAAATTCTTAAAAAAAAATTTCTTGCAACTGCATTTTCCACAATCTACAAAGTGAGGAGAATATTGGCCACTTTCTAGTGAATAGGATTAAATGAGAAAACACATACAGGTAGTAAGCCTGGACAAATAGCACATGATTTTTAAGATCTTAATGCTACCTGGTACTATGGACAGAATTGTGTCCCTCTCCCAAATTCAAATGCTGAAGCTCTAACCCCCGATGTGACTATATTTTGATAACAGCTTTTAGGAGTAACCAAGGCTAAGTAAGATCATAAAGGTGGGGTCCTACTCCTGTAGGATTGGGAGCCATATAAGAAGATTAAGGAAACATTTACTGTAGAGCTACTCTCTGCAATTTTAAGCATATAATACCGTATCGTAAACTACAGGCACTATGCTGACATTAGGTCTCTAGGACTTACTCATCTTGCATAACTGAAACTTAGTACCTTTCAACTAACATCTTCCTGTTTTCCCACCTCCTCCTAGACTCTAGCAACCACCATTCTACTTACTGCTTCTGAGTTTGACTATTTTAGTTACAGATTCTTATTATATATACATAACAATAAAAACAGTAATGGGATGCCTGGGTGGTTCAGTTGTTGAGCATCTGCCTTGGGCTCAGGTCATGAGCCTGGAGTCGTTGGATCAAGCTTCACATAGGGCTTCCTGCTCAGCAAAGTCTACTTCTCCTTCTCTTATGCCCCCTGCTTGTGTCCCCTCTCCAGCTGTGTTTCGCTCTGTCAAATAAATAAAAAAAAAATCTTAAAAAAATAATAATAAAAGCAGTAGTAATAAATAGAACAGAGGGAAACCTTTGGACATGATGAATAGATTGCTAGTATAGATCATGGCAGTAGTTTAATGGATGCGTGCTTATTTCCAAACAAACTGAGTTGTACACATTTAGTGTGTATATGCCCAGCTCAGTGGTTAAAACAAGAAAGAAGAAAAGAAACATATCTCTCTCTCCATGCACAAGCACAAAGGAAAGGGCGTGTGAAGATACAGCAAAAAACTGGTTATCTGCAAACCAGAGAGCTCTCACCAGAATCTGACCCTATCAGCACCCTGATCTCAGGCTTCCAGCTGCCAGTACCATGAGAAATCAATGTGTGTTGTTTAAGCCACCTAGTCATCTACGGTATTTCCTTCTCATCTAATCTTGCAATTTCTGACTCCTCATCAGCCCCTCTTGCCAAACATACCATCTTGAAATTCTCCTTCAGCTCCCATATATAAATGAGGTGGTTATTAGCAACTCCAAGACATTTACTAGCTGTGTGACCTTGGGCAATATATTTAACCTCCCTGTGCTTCAATTTCCCATTTTAAAAGCAGGTTAATACTAGTAGCAACCTCCTGGGATTACTGTACAGATTAATTTAGTTCATGAGCATCCAGGCCAAAGGCACATATTTGTAGATTTCCACCCCCCACCCCCCCCAGAATGTAAGTCCTGTAACTGCAGCACTGTTCATCTATTTTGTTCCCTGATGTATCTCAAGCACTTGGAATTGTGTTTGGCACATAGGCATACTGAATAAATGTTTTTGGAATGACTGAATAAATGGTCCTCCCACCTTTCTGACTGGCTTTCCAAACTCTATAATTTGACCAGACTTAAGCTTTCCAGTTTTATTTTGCCTCTATAACCAACTCAGAAATGTACAGCCATACTGAGTGACTGGGTATTTTTTTTGTCTAAGTCCTACATTTTCCTATTTCATTTTCCTTGCTCCTTTCCAGCTATTCCTTCTACTAGCAATGTCTTGCCAAGTCCGAACCTACCTCAGCCTTCTAAGTCCTACCCACCTTCAAGACCATATCACACTATACTCATGTCAGTAAATGTTTATTGGATTTGGTAGACAAATTTCCAGAAGATTCTTCAGCTCCCCTTTATATACTCAGTCTCTTACAAAGGTGAAAGTGCAACACCTCCACTCCCTGCTACATACACACAGATATACACAGTCACAAACACACCGTCCAAAAGGCTCGCTGCAAGACAGGAACTGGGATTCTCAGGATCTTACCTCCTCAGATCCTGGGATCCCTCTATGTTCTCAAATGGGAACACCTTATGCCTGGTTTGAATTTCTTGATCATCTCTTCACAACTTTCCCCAGAGAGGACTACTTTACCAAGAGAGTGTAGAAATCTCTAGACAGGGTTACTGTACATTAGAATTCACTGGTTCTATTTGAAGAGGACTTTTCCAATACATTTTGAAATGACCCTAGGAGAGACCCAGAGCGTTATACAGTTAGAACTGATTCTCCACACATTGGAGGCAATGCTCATAGTTGAAGAGGATACTTCCAACACCTTCCTTCTTTTTTCTGCACTCCTCTGCGCATATGAGTTCATGACTGCCTACCACTTCCCAGGAAAATGAATAAGGCCCTTTCTATTCCCAAAGTCATCAGAGATTATATCAAAATTTAATAAGGGGCAAGAGGACAGAGACCAGATTTATCTGAAAGGCTCTGGTTCCTGCAGTAGCTCGGTCTCCACAGAATGTGTGTGGAAAGCCCTATGACAAGTTTGATACATTTTTATCTCTTCCCTGATTCTTCTGCTCCCTATTCTCATCCCTGAGTGGCATGAGCCCTCACCATGCCCTGTTAAAGTAGGTTTGTTTGATCAAATCCTGAACCTGCTTACACAAACAGAAGTTGGAGGTTAAGCATAGCTGTTTGTTCTTCTGGGGAAACCAGAGGTTCTTCCCCGCCATTGCACCCTCAAGACAGCAATGATGTCATCTTTCAGTTCTTAGAGCCTTTTGAGCTCCTCCCAGTTGTGAATGGATGCCTTCTGAGGACACAATTGCCATCTATTGCTGTTACGCATGCCTGTTCCCCTTGTCCAATGAATTGGAGTACAGCCTCACAATGTCCAGAGACCTGAGGATGTGGCTACAAAGTCGCCCAAGAAACACTCTCCAGGTCTGCCTCTGCTTTGCCCTTTTACTTCTGAACTAAGTATTGCCTTGCCAGGAATTTGGTGAGTATCCTGATTAAAGCATCTAACCTTATTTTTCCTGCCCAAATATTTATACCAAATTCCATTAACTCCCAGAGAAGGTAGACGTCACCCGTAATTAGGAGCAATACAATAATGCCGACCTACACTGATCTCATGTATTCTGGCTTGTACAGAAAATGTCCAGGGCACTTCACACTTATTACTGCAGATTATATTCATAATAACCAACCCCATGAGGAGATCCAGGAGATTGTAATTAGCCCTTTTACAACTAAAGATTCTTAGACAGGTTGGCTAAGTGATTTTGGCTTATTAATGGCAGAAACAAATCCTTTGTTGAATAAATAGAGGGAAGGATCTGTTAGGAGGAGAGTGGGGAAATGTAATAGGCCCCACAGAAGAAATACATGGGATGTCAGATAAAAAAACAGGATCTGACTTACCCTGTAAGTGTCAGATTGATTTTTTGGGGGGCTAATAAATTTTAATAACTTCACCTTTATAACTAGACAAAGATACTTCATGAGGACAACACTCACTTAAAAGTATTTTTCCATGAAAAATAGATACAGATGACAGGTTGGTGGTAGCCAGAGGCAGGGGATGCAAGTCAGAAAAATAAGTAAAGGAGGACAAAAATATACAAACTTCCAAGTATAAAATAGATTAAGTCATGGGATGTAATGTACAGCATAGTGACTATAGTTAACAGTACTGTATTGCATTCTTGCAAGTTGCTAACAGATCGTAAAATTTCTCATCATAAGAATTTTATAGTTTTGTATGGTATAATTTTATAGTTTTTATATAAAGTTTATATATAAAGAATAAATTTTATAGTTTTGTATGGTAACAAATGTTAACTAAAGTTATTGTGATCATCTTGAAATATATACAAATTTTTAAAAAATATACAAATACTGAATCATTATACTATATCCTAATATAGTCATAATTATTTTGTAAGCTTATACAATGTTCTATGTCAATTATAATACTTCCAAAAAGGTTACTAGACATTGCCATATTCCTCTTACAAGCAAAATCACTCCCACTGAAAATCACTTTTCTAAAGCTAACCAGTCATGTCATTTTCCAGGCCTTATCCTACCCCCCACCCTGCCAGGAACAGAATTTAGTAATTCATCACTTACATATAACACCCAGTCCTCATCATAGCAAGTGCCCTCCTTAATACCCATCACCCATTTAACCCATCCCCCACCCACCTCCCAATCAACCCTCAGTTTGTTCTCTATCATTAAGAGTCTTTTATGATTTGCTTTCCTCTTTTCCCTCCTGCCTATATATTCACCGGTTTTGTTTCCTAAATTCCACATGTGTGTGAAATCATATGGCATTTGTTTTTCTCTGACTGACTTATTTTGCTTAGCATAATGCACTGTAGGTCCATCCACATCATTGCAAATGGCAGGATTTCATTCTTTCTGATGGCTGAGTAATGTTATAGTCCATATTATATATAGCTAGATAGAGATAGAGATATATAGATATATAGAAATATACATATATAATGGAAGTGTATATTCATTATATATTTAATGGAAGTGTATAGTATACACACATAGAAATTTAATATATATTAAATATATTACATTAACTTCTTTTTCCATTCATCAGTTCATGGACATTTGGCTCTTCCCATAGTTTGGCTATTGTTGGTAATGCTGTTATAAACATCAGAGTGCATGTACCCCTTCGAATCTATATTTTTGTACCCTTTGAGTAAATACCCAGTAGTGCAATTGATGAATCATAGGGTAGTTCTATTTTTAACTTTTTGAGGAACCTCCATACTGTTTTCCAGAGTTGCTGTACCAGTTTGCACTCCCACCAACAGTGTAAGAGGGTTCCCCTTTCTCTGCATCTTTGCCAACATCTGTTGTTTCCTGACTGGTTAATTTTAGCCATTCTGACAGGTGTAAGGTGATATTTCTTCATGGTTTTGATTTGTATTTCCCTGATGAGGGATGTTGAGCATCTTTTTATGTGTCTATTATCCATCTGGATGTCTTCTTTGGGAAAATGCCTATTCATGTCTTCTGCTCATTTCTTAACTGGATTACTTATTTTTTGGTTTTGATTTTGAGTCCTTTAGATTTTAGATACTAACCCGTCATCAGATACATCATTTGAAAATATCTTTTCCCACTCTACAAGCTGCCTTTTAGTTTTGTTGATTGTTTCCTTTGCTGTGCAGAAGATTTTTGATTTTGCTTCTCTTGCTTTCAGTGATGTGTTTAGTAAGAAGTTGCTACAGCCAAGGTCAAAAAGGTTGCTGCTCATGTTCTCCTCTAGGATTTTGATGGTTTCCTGCCTCACATTTAGGTCTTTCATCTATTTAGAATTTTTTTTTGTGTATGGTGTAAGGAAGTGGTCCAGTTTCATTCTTCTCCATGTGACTGTCCGATTTTTCCCAACACCATTTGTTGACAAGACAGTATCATATTGATTTAATCATTGTGTAAAGATTTCTAAATGAAATAACCTCTACCAGTCACCTTTCTGGTCCCTTTCAGTCTATTGATAGCTTGCCTGCCCTCTGTTCCTACCACCACCAACCTGCTGCCGGCATAGAAATCCAATCTAATAGTATTATGTCACGTCATGTCATCTCATATCATATCCTATAATTTCTTCTGTGTATAGCCCTTCAATCGTTTTCTATTGCTCTTAAGATAAAGCCCAAGCCTTGACATGGCCTTAATGAGAGCCTGCATGTTCATGTTCCCAAAGGTCTGTTCTGTCCTTTTAACTCCCGCCCATCCTTACTCTCCCCCAATCCAGCCATACTCTCAATCATTTGAGGAGTGTTCCTCCTTCATATCTGTGCTCAATCCACTCTTACTCAGGTAAGCATTCCCCAACCTTCCTGACTAGAATAAACAATACTATTATGAGCTCACATAGTCCCATGTCCCTCTCCTCGGAGGTCTTAGAGCTTTTATGTTTATTTGTGTGATCAATTGATCAATGTCCTGTGCTTCACTTACATGAAGGGGCAAAGGTTCCTGGTTTGGCCCACTGTTCTATCCCCAGTACCTATCACCACACCTGGAATAGGTTGGCACTCAATAACTAATACTGACAGACTGTATGAACAGATGAGCAAATAAATGGAGAATGAAGGTAATCCTTCAAATTAACTAATCCTCATTAAATTGACAGTTCAATAGAAAGCCTCTTGGTAAGAGTCCTAAAGATGAACAGTGAGTAGATATGGCCTATTTCTGTGTTTTGTCACGAAATTTTATAAATAATATTTTAGTCTTAGAGAACTACTAAGGAATTCTTATGAAAATACCTCCTCTTTTTTCATTTTCATGGGGAATAATCTTCCTGACCCTTTCTTTCCCTCTCCATCCCCCAGGAAGTAATAGCATCATCTTTTCTAAATCACAGTGAAATACTGGTGGTGAGTAATTCTCCAGCATGCAGCTCCACAGAGTCAGAAACACTGCTCAAGGGCCTACCGGTGTTTGGGTTTAGAATCACTCATTCTAGTACTTGGCAGCAGGTACCTCAGTGGGGTTGGATGTTGAGTCTCTGTCTGAGGAAATGACCACCTTCTCCTTCCTAACTTTCCAGCTCTTTGTTAAGAATCCTACTTTGAGCTTATTTATATTGAGAAAAGCTTTTACAGCAGACACACACTTGTTCCTGAACATCTGGAGGGTGGGCTGTGGGGCTTCCAGATGAAAGGGTTTCTTCACACAGAGCTCAGTGAGTCTAACTCAGAAAGAGAAATGAGTAAAGGAAACTTAAAAAAGAAAAAAAAAAAAAAGAGAAAACAAACAAAAAAGCAGCTCTGTCCAAAGGAACACACTGATAGAAGAGAGTTTTGAGGCAAAAGCAGCAAAGCGAATAAGAGTAAATCATCAAGAAACCGTGTTGAACAGTTTTATTTCCTAAAGCAGAAATGAATGCATATTCTCCTTTCTATCAGCCTGCTTCAGAGAGAGAACTGTAAACTCAGCAGATTAACCTGGCATTTGCACAATTGTCTTTAAGTCGCTAATTCTTGGTGAGGGAAGAGACGCAGTTGGAAAAGAAGACTTGAAATTGGCTAATTTGGGATCATTGTTGGTTAACGCCAATATATTCATGTCAGGAGTCGGGAAAGGATTTAGCTTTCCACTTGATCTGTGGATGTGCCTGAGGGGCAGCGAAGTTTTGAAGGAAACAAACCATTGGAGGATTTGTGTTTCGCTCCATCAGTTTGGACCTAAGAATCTAAGAAGACGCTTGTAGCACTGTCTTTCCTCTTAGCAGATTTTTTGCTCTGAATCATCGCAACATGTAAAGCCCTGACACCTAAGATATCCTGAGGGGGAAAGCAAGAGAGAAGGATGTAATTGTGCCAATTCATCTGGCCAGGAGACTGAGGGCACAATGTCCTTTGGGCAGAATAAATTGTTATTTTGGGACCTTGTGTTGATCATTTTGGCAGAAGTATGCTGGAGGGACAAATCCAGAGTTGCAGAAAGACATCTGGGTGCCTGGGGCAGGAAGTCAATTAGTTATAAAGCTCTCCTTTTCCCCACTCATATTTACACAGGGTGAATAACCACTTAATGAACTGGTGTCCGATTTATATTCGATAGCCTAATTAAAAAGTGAATGATGGTCTTTATTTCATTAATTTGTTACGCATGTAAACAAAATAAATACCTTTTATTAAATGGAAAAATAAATAAATAAATACCTTTTACATCTCACAGTACATCATTCATAGCAAAATGCTGAAATAAAAAATGTACATATGCCTGTTCTGTAGAAGCCCAGCGTCTCAGGATATTCAAGGTCTGGTTCCCTTTGTCCCCATTATTCCTTCCCATATTTGATAAAAAATTTTCACTTCTTGTGTTTTAGTAAGAGACATTTTGTTGATGTTGTTGTTTTATTTCTATAAGACCATTTAGGCCTTATTTCCAATTACCCTTGCAATACAACCTTGAATTTCTAGCTGCCATCCACCATCACCGTAGAGCTTAATACAGTTCTCAGATTCAAGGACTAAGAAATTCACAATGTAAGCACTTTTAACCTGAAAGCAAAGAAACAAATGTTCTACCAATAAAATCTGCTTTAGGAGATTTCCTTTTCTGGAGAGTTGTATTTCATTGTTCTAAATCTTTCAGGCCACCACAGCTATAAACCTTACTCTGGTCAAGCCCACTGCAGTTATGCCCCACTGCTGGCCCTCACGCATGACCCACGGGTACAAGATAGTAGAGACAGTGGCAGCATGCAAGGTACAAAATGAACAGCAGTGTCCTGAACCATTCAAGTTCACGGGGAGGAGGGGGTCGTCTGTGTGTGGAGACTGAGGTGCTGGGCTGTGCAACTCTTCCAGTTAATGATCTTTTTTTCTCCTTTAAGATAATTTTCTCCTGGTTTATGCTTCCCTCTTCCCCCTCCTCCCCATCCTCCTTATTTTCTAGACCATCTCTAATTAACAGAATAAAGGTCCACTGCAATGGAAGCGGCTGTGAAGGCCCTGGACTGAACAAGCCCTACACAGAGGTAAAGTGCCCCAGGGAATAGGGAAGGAGAAAAATAAATGAAGTTTCTGCCCCTTAAAACTCTGGACAAATGCCAACACAGACAACAAAAGGGAAAATGAAGTTAATCACAGGAAGATGGGACTATTTCTTTTTTGTGAACTTTAATATACACCGTTCATATGTAATCACTCACATTTTCCATTATGCAATAGTTTTTTTTTTTTTCTATGTTCATGTATAAAATGTGTGTCCTTCCTGGTTGGCATGACCTGCCTAATGCAACTTCTTTTATCTGTGTTGATACTGACCTTTCACCTGAGATATATTCCTCTTGGTGTTACCCATTCCACATGTCATTAGAGCATCTCAATGGTTAAATTTTTACATGATGGAGAATGTATCATTGAAGAGCAAACATTTTTGAGATTTTTTTGGATCTGTTTTAAAACTGCAGCTTGGATATTATCAGATTCATATGTTTACACTGTGCTGTGTCCCACGCAACTTGTAAATATTTGATAAATGTTACCTTTTAATTCCTGATAACATTATGAAAGTGTTAAGAAATGTTGTGGCCGATAACCTCTTTCTGAGCCTAAGATTCACATTTACCATGTAGTTATTGATTGACTAGAGCAAAATGATTTTGTTTTCAGGGAAACAGAGTCTCTCAGAGGCCACATTCAAACTTTCCCTTCATTTAATTGTACGTTTTCCAAGGACAGAGATAAGACTTTTTCCCCTTTCTGATTCTCAAGCAGGTCAACCTGGGTCTACGAAAAACAAATATTTATGGACATATGTGAGTATGCAGTTCCCTAATGACAAATGTGTGATAATATGTCAGAATGAAAGATTTTTGAGACGGTAATGTTGACTGTCTGAGTTGGGCATTTACTTAAGCCCTGTTGCTGGGAAGCAAGTACCTGACTCTCCATCAAATAAAGCTTTTTCTAATGAATGAGCTCACATTCTGAAGTGTAACCTTAACCAGGATCAGAACATTGAGGTACAAAGACATCATCCTGGGCAGAAAGAGTTGGTGATTTTTATGTAAGCTTGAGTATACTTTATTCCAAGCCTATGCTACACAGTGAATCAAACTTTCCTGTTTTTTCTTTTTTGTTTTTTTAAGATTTTATTTATTTATTCGACAGAGAGAAACACAGCCAGAGAGGGAACACAAGCAGGGGGAGTGAGAGAGGGAGAAGCAGGCTTCCCGCCGAGCAGGGAGCCCGATGTGGGACTCGATCCCGGGCCTCCGGGACATGACTTGAGCCGAAGGCTGTCACTTAACCAACTGAGCCACCCAGGCACCTCAAACTTTCCTGGTTTTAATGAAGAAAGCATTAAATAATAAATTGTCATTCAATAGGAAAAGGCTCTTAAAATCTGTGTACTGTACTATATGATTTTTCACATAAAGTTCACAGATACAAGAATGTATTTCATGCTATTAGAATATAAGATATTCAAATATCTTATAAGTCACCCTGAGAGCAGTGACTAGAAAGGACATGATGGGGGGACTTGAGGGTAAATGAACGGTAAATGAACTGGTGTCCGATTTACATTCGATAGCCTAATTAAAAAGTAAATGATGTTTTTTATTTCATTAATTTGTTATGCATGTAAACAAAATAAATATCTTTTATTAAATGGAAAAAATAAGTAAATACCTTTTACATCTCACAGTACTTCATTCACAGCAAAATGCTGAAATAAAAAATATACATATGCCTGTTCTGTAGAAGCATATTGTTTTACATCAGCGTGCTCACTTAGAGAATCTTCACTGAGCTTTAGAGTTATGATATGTGTGTGAGTACTTGATAAAAAATTTGACTTTTAATTTATATAAATATATTCAAATAAAATTATACATTAAAGTCTGCATATGTCTTGGTAGCTTTTAGTTCTATTCTTCTTTAAAGAAAGATGTGTTTTCTTTCCTTTAGTCTCAAGGGAATCTTTTGAGACGCTTGTACTCTCCCTGAAGTTGGCATAGGCACTCTTACATATGTCTTGAAGGACTCTTATTATATCCAACTTACTTTTTGTGTAACTGTTCATATAAGGGAAATTTTATTCTCACTGCATCTCATCAGGCTCACAGCTCCTCAAGGCAGGGGCATGTCTTGTTTATACTCTCAGAGCCTGGCACATGGTAGGCAATCAGTAATTACTGAATCAGAAGCAAAAGATCAGTTAGAGCAGCCTCCCTGGTATTCCCCAACTCTGCACCTTCAGTCTCCTTCCATTTGATAGTTCACAACATTGAGTACAAAAGGTAGTTAAAGCATAACCATCTCTGCTGTGAGCAGGTCACATGGTCTGCAGGGATCTAGCCTCAAACCAGGAGATATTGCACAAGAGCCAGGAAGCAGCCAAGGACAGAACTGAGTAAAACCTCATCAGAGCTGGGTAAACAGCAGCTAGCACGATGGTCCCACTGAATAGGACAAGCTCAAAGTGCAGTGTCATGGCCAGATGGCTCTTTTCACTGGAATGGGCACAGGTGCCCCTTAGAGACCTGTCTAGTGGGAATGATTACAAAGAATATTTACCAAGTGATTTATGGCTTATGTGCTTTGTCTTTTTTAATCTCACAGTAACTTTGTGGTATAGGTAATGTTATTCCTGTTTTATAGTTTGGGAGACAGATGCTTGGGAAGTTTAGCATTACCCCTAGTCTCCAAGTAAATGACAGAACTGTAACTCAATCCTTGGCCTAGCTGACTCCAAATTCCATGAACTGGTGGCATTACACCTTTAACAAGGAACAAATAAAAATTTGTGAAAACAAAATTACTCTAAGCCCAGAAATCAAAAAACAAGAAATGTGGGCTATTGGTGTCCTCTACATTATTTGTCATTTTCTGGATGACTCTGCAATTAGAAAGGGAAGTTTACAAAGGCATTTTCTCTATTTTCTTTTCAAGAATACTTAATGTCCACTCAGGTCCTATGCTGTATATATCTCATTTAAACCCTCATAGCAACTTGGGAAAGAAGGCATTATCATTACCTCTATTTCATAATGATATGATTGAGGATCTTTAAGGTTAAATAACTTCCCCAGGGCTGCTCAGCTAATAAGTAGTGCTTCCAGGGCTGGAAACTAAGTCTCTCCCAACCCATAGTCAACAATGTCCCACCAGTTTTCTCTCCAGAGCCAGCCCTGACCAGTGGGTAGTGGCTGCCTGGGGTTCTGTACTGAAATGGATTGGAAAGAAGGCTGGGTTAGATTGGTCTCGCCACTTCTTTGCCATCCCTGTGCTGTGCTATACTGTACTGTACCAAAATCCACTTTTCTTATACCCTTAGGGATCCGTAAGCTTTCTTATCCTTCATAACCTGCAAGGCACAGACAGGAAGGCCATATCCTACTGAGTGATCTTTATACTTGCATGCTCCCAAACCACTACATCTATTGTATAACCAAGCAGCAGATATAGAGGTTGGTCTTGTTTCTACTTAGGCTTTAATTTTGTGTAGGGGGACATTTAAATTAATAAAGTGAAGATAAGCTAAAATTAATATAATGTCACAGAAAAAGAGGTTAAGTTTCTTCCTGCCGGGAAGAATATTCTGCACAGATTTAGAGCACTGGATATCAAGTTCTGATACTCCCTAACTTTTAACTTCTGTGAAACTAAAATATGTATAACCTTATAAAATAAAATATATGTACCCTTGTAGAAGGGGGGAAATAATTACATTGGTCTTTCTAGGGGCTGCAAGAATAAAATTAGATCATGCATGTGAATTGGCTTCAAAGAGCTAAAAATCAGTAAAGAAATAAAAATTGTTATTTTTAGGTGATCACACAAGGCAAAGCCAGAGCTACAATGAGGCAAATGATATGTGTACGGTGTAAAATTTAAGAAGGTTGTATACAACTCTGAGATCTTGCCTTTTTTTAGATTTTGCACCATTGTCCCTTCACTTGCCTTCCCCTAATCCTGGGGCAGTGACAAAGAGACAACAAGCACAGACTAATGGTGGAAAGATAAATAATGAGACATGAGGGCACAGTGATAAATCCAACTAATAACAGGCTATAAAGCACAAAGCAATGAGTCTGGACCCAGTGAGTCAGTAGAGCAACTTCAGGTTTTGAAGAAGGGATGTGATAATATTTTCATAGCACGAGCATATAATGCAGCAGTTTGGCTGGATTCTGAAATATGTAACAGCTGATCTATAGCAAGGCTCAATGTTGCTCTTGTTTATGGATTTAGGAAGAAAATAAAATTATATATAACACTGAATGTCAAGTATTAAAATTATGAATTAATGAATATCGCTCTGCACTTAACAAGAATTAATAAGGCATGCCTTCTTACTGTAGCTTATAAGATAGTAGTGGTAGAGATCATTAGGTATCTCAAGCCAGACAAGGAAACACTAGTTATCAGTCATTAGTACAAACTGGCTACTGAAGAGGGAAACAGAATTTGGATAAATTGGTGATTTTAGCACAGTAATTCTTGAAACATAGTACCACTTACATGTAAATTTGGAGCAAAGTTCATTTGGAGCCTAGAGTCTCAAAGGACTTACATCTAGAAGTCTAGAGGAAAAGGTCCTAATTCTCTTCTGTTAAGAACTGAGAAAAAAATATATAGGGTCATGAAGGGTCAGAGACTTAGGAACTCATTTTGGCCTGTAATGGGCAAGTTTTATGCATTATATCTAAACTTATTGATTCATAATGGCTGCCAGGAGCACCATCAAATGGATTCTGAGGCCTCAGCATGGCTCAGCAAGAAAGAGCCACAGCTGATTAGCAATGTCCGTCCCAAGGGTTACATAGGTGAGTGGTGGTATATGGGAGAGGTAGAGTCCCCTGATCCAATTCAATCCTTTTGTTTTACAAATAGTAAAACTAAGGCCCTAAAAGGGGAAGATAAAACTGAAGCCACACAGAAGGCAGATTAATAAGTCAAGAATCAAATTTAACTTATCCAATCCAATGCCATTCCTTCACAATCCATTTCCCAAATACATCACACAGAGTATTTTCATTTGCTTATAGCTGAGTCTATCTTTGCTTTATATTTTGGTACACAAAGGAAGATTCAACATCCCAGTAAGGCTCTTCTTCAGGATATTTTACCCCAGCTTAAACCACACCTTTTCTAGGTTACTTGATTAGAAATGTAGCATAATGGGAGACTTTGCTGAATATGAAGCAGATTCCTAGAAAACAAGTGGGCATTGATTTATTTTTATCGATGTGCTTTTACTAACTGACAGGAAGTGTTCTTTGAACACCTCTCTCCCAACCATTCCACTCCAATAAGCCACTGAGTTTGATCTTTTCCAACACATGGTCCACCCACTGTCTGAGAGTTGAGAGCCTGACCAGCCACAGTGCTAAGAGGGCCAACAGACACCCAGTCTCCTCCATTAGGATGGTTAGCTTCCTGATGCAGAACTTGCATCATGACCTGAAGATACTCCACCCACTTGGGGAAGTGAGAACAGGAAATGGGCCGGGGCATGGATACCTCTAACTCTAACTCTAACTCTTGGTCATTTAAAAAGAAGACATTTAGCTAGAAACTTGCAGATGAACTATTCACACATTCATTGTATAAGGAAAAGCAGGGTTTAGAGGAAAGGTTATAAAATAAATAAGGGAAAAAAGATGATTTTTGATGGCAGATGTTATCTACTTAACTGTCATTGAACAGTAGGCTCTGTGTAGAATCTGCAAATTCCATGTCACCTCTGGAAATAAGCATATGACATTCTGAAGTCTGAGTTGGGAGGGCACTGGGGACTTTGCTATTAAGAGCAGAGTGACATGGCTTCTTTGGGGCTAGAAAGAGCCTGCAACATCTTTTTATTCCCAATTTACAACCTAATCACTGGAAAAATTCTAATAAAATCTGGGGATAATAGAATGCTCCTTTTTGAATGACGTTCTTGCCTATCAAAAAGAGTTTCTTGGGCATTTTTTTCTTTTTCTTTTTTTCTGTGTTTTTGTTTTGTTTTGTTTTTAATCAATACAATATCCAAATCACTACCAATTGGAATAGAAGGGAATACCCACAATACTGTCATCAGTATGTTTTGGTATGCTTTCCAGAGCATGCATTTTTTTCTATGACTATAACTTCTTATTATTTTTTACTCAAATATATAGGATATGCTTTCTCATATTTCTCATATTTATTGGAGCATTATTTTTTCTAAAACCAAGTATTTCTAACAGCTACAAAATACGTTATCCAATGTATATAGCACACTTTGTCTTTCTAAATTCTTTACTGCTAGCTATATATGTTATTTTCAATTCTAAATAACACTTCTAAGAACATCTTCGTGCACACAGTTACAACGTACATGAGGTTCTCTTGGTCTAGATTTCATTATTTTCCTCTCATTCTTATTTTCCATTCTCATTTTCATTCCTAGATAAGCAGTTGAGTTCTTGTCATTGCTACTGTTTATGATTACTTTTATTTGTTTGTTTGTTTGTTTGTTTGTTTGTTTCTAAATGGTTAAACTATTTAAAATATTTGAAATTTTGCCAGTCTTGTCTGCTGTTTTCTCAGTTATGGTCTTGGTCTGAATTAATGTAGTTTTATCTTCCCATATTGATGTGTGGGGCCAACTTTTCTATAAAAAGAGAGAGTGCTTGGATCTTCTTTGTAGGGTTGCAGTGACATTCTAGGTCCAACGCTCCTTTGTGTTGGTGGCCACAGCGGGGACATCACTGAGAGGCCCGCCTGAAATAAAGATGGCACTTTTATGGCTTTGGATGTGTTTGTCCAAAGCACATTTAATCACTCTGAAGGTTCTTCCCCTTGTCTGTAGTAAGCAGCATTTTGTAACTGTAGAGTTCTGCTAATGCACACTTCTGCCGGGAAGCTTCCCAGGGTGGGGCACAGAAGATGCTAAGTGGCAGGGGGCGCGATGGGAGAAAGCCATTAACACTCCAGCAGCGAGGTCAGATTTGATGTTTCCTTTTGTTTGCAGGATCCAAATTAAGAAGCCGCTTCTGTACTTTCCCTACTGCCTCCCCCCTAAACACACTCTTGGGTCATCTCGCTCTGGTCACATCTTTTGACAATTAGCCACCCATTAACAGGATGATTGAAAAGGAGCCAGAGTGGTTTACACATAAAGTGCTTACTCTTTTCCAGGAAGAACACATATCTCTACAGTTTCATTAATGCTTTGGCCGATTAGTACACAAAATAAAATACTTACACTCTAGAAAGCACTAGCAAAAAGAAGAAAGTGGGCGGGAAGGAAGAAAATTAGGGAACAAAAATAACCCTAGCAGGTTTATCTTCATCATCTTCCTCCTCCTCTTTCCTTTTTGCAAACATGCTTTAAAAAGGGGGGGAGGTGTTATCCTGCTTCTATCTTTTGCTACCTTTAAAGCCAATATTACCAGCCATTTTACTTGTACTTTACTATTATTATCTGGGTGATGGTTGTGACATGTTGATCATATATGGCAGTGAGAAAATTGATTTCCCTCAACAGAAATGCTTCCAATTTTCCCAGGGCCATAATTTTATGTCCACAACAAAATAAAAGGGTCATTTTCCTTAAGATGAGGGGAATTGAAATCTTTGATAAAAGCTATGGTAAATGTTGTACTTTTGATTGCGGAAACTGCAGTTTTCATAAACATCTGGCCTGTCTGATTTGGGGGTGTGCATTGGGAGCAGAGAAGAGGGGTTTGAAGGCAAAAAATGGTTGTTATTTTTCTTTAAAGAGCTGAATTTGCCTGAGGAAAGCCCTGTAAGTCCACAGCTTCCCTCTCAGTGCTCCTATTCCCACTAAAGGGAAGCTACAGGGGTGCTGTTGCGAGCTACCTGCCGACAAGTGAGCCCCCTCAAAGAATCACACAGATGGGGCCTTCTCGAAGAATGAACACCTGTGCAGCCCACAGCTCATAGTGGGCCTGCCACAGAAAGTACTAATAAACTCACTGGCATTGCTTTGCAAGCCAACAGCATTTTATACCGAAGAATGTGGAGGAGGGTGGAAGGATTGAGGCCAGGGACAAAGATGCAGCACAGGTCCAGGAAGAAGGAAAACAGGCTGTTTTCTGACTACAGTCGTAACTGCTGCTATGTTTGGTTAGCGAGCTTTACCTAATCTGATGGAAACTGATTTCCAAGTAGCCAGTGGAGCAACATTTACCAACAAATATTTAGAAGTAGAGACCTTTGCTTCACCCTCAGTCTGTGCTCAGGGTTAAACTATAAGCTTTCTAGCCAGCTGTTTTATTTGACGTTTGATTTGCCAACAGAAAACCTTTTATATAACGGCTACAGATACATGAGGGAAGATTTTTTTTAAAAAATCTCTTGGTTTTAAATAGAATCTTTCTTGAACTAGAAGTAATCTGTGCTTTTGTGCATTTTCCATGTAATCTAATAGATTTTGTAATCAGAAAAAGTAATTTTTTAAAAAGATTTTATATATTTACTTGGGAGAGAGACAGAAAGAGAGAGACAGAGAGACAGAGAGAGGAAGAGAGAGAGCATGAACCGGGGAAGACACAGAGGGAGAAGCAGAATCTCGATGAACAAGGAACCCAACGTGGGGCTCCATTCCAGGACCCAGAGCTTGTAACCTGAGCCGAAGGCAGATGCTTAACTGACTGAGCCACCCAGGCAACCCAGAAAATAACTTTTATTGTGGGGTTTTCTAGGATTATGGATAAAGGATAGTCATTTGTTAGAAAGCAAATTCACAATCCATTATGAATCTAAAAGTACATTTTTCTAGAAAAAATCAACTCAAAGAGTACTAAAAGTGAAAAATTATAGCAATCTTTCTCAAAATGGATATAGTAAGGAAAATTGTTTTATTATCTCTTGATTCTTTTGTCTTCTGGATATTTTTCTAACTCTATGAAAGTAAAATGTGAAATTCCTACTATTTATACACTGCAATAATTGTCCTATATGTGTTTTCATAATCCACTGATCTTCTCTCCAAATCAAATGAGAGGAGTTCATAGTGATAAAAAACTTGAAAACAAAATGTAAGTAAAGAGGTTTTATGTCTTATTTTCAAAGCTATGGGTTAAAGCAGGGTCAATAAACTATGGGCTATAGGCCAAATGCAACCCGCTACCCGTTTTAGTATGACCCCACCAGCAAAGAATGGGTTTTACGTTATTGAATTGTTGAAAAAAAGTTTTAAGACTCATATTTTGTGAGATAAAAAATATGAAGTTCAAATTTCAGTGTTGCCCATAAATAAATATTGAAATACAGTTACACATACTCATTTGCACATTGTTTATGGTTGCTTTCACACTATAAGAGCAGAGTGGGAAAGTTGCAATAGACTATATAGTCTGTGGAACCTAAAGTGTTTACTATCTGGCCCTTCAACTTACATATTTATTTACCTATTAGGGAAAATTAACTGGATGGTTACTCCAAACCACTGTGTGTATATGGATTATAATATAAACAAACCAATAAATGTTGCCTTCTTATAGGCAGGAACTCTGCCCTCTATGTAGGTAAAGCTCAGTGATAGGTTTGAAAACATGAAGAAATCCTTCCTTCCCAACTCACGATTTGAACAGAGCTGAGATCTGCAGACATTATATCTGTGGTATAAATACTGTTTCAGGGCTACAGAGGAGTCAGTGTTGAAAAGTGACTGAGACATTTTCAAGGGGATCCTTCAAATAATAGAAATTCTTACAGCACTCAGAAACATCTGCACCCAGAGGAAATCTAAGTGCTTACACTTTGCTGGTTAAGAGCATTCATGCACCTCTATTCAGAGGTGCAGATAATAGAGGAAGAAAACTCACTTCATTTCTTAGGAGCTGTGCTCTTTGAATGTCCAGTTCTTTTTGGTGCAGTTTAGATGACAATGATTGCAAACAGCTCTGAGGACACTGGTCCAGGCAGGGTGAGTGACAAGCCATAAGTAAGCAATGGTCATTTGAATCCATGGTCCCACCCTTTTAATGTGAAAAGGTCTCTGCATTTAGAATAGTAACAATGAATTAGAGTAACTTGCTTGCCTCATTAACATGTGGTTTGATCTAGGTGAATCAATTTGGAGGATGTCAGCATATTTAATCCTTCCCAAGGGTGAGTTGTGGCTTTTTCCAATTCGTTGACCTTATGGCTACACCCAGAAGAGTTCCCTCATCTCCTCTATAGCCTGCCTTGGATACTAGGAACGTCTGTGCGGAGCCAGGGATATGACTGAGACCCTCTGTATTTACTTGGGCAAACATGCTAGATTACTACACACTGGAACACTAAGCAAGATAGAGGTGTTTGTGCCAAACATTGATCACACCACACTGAAAGCACCCGTCCTTAGAGTAGTGCTTCTCTTTGCTGCTGTAGAATCAGCCTCCTTGTGTGAATTGCACTTCTTAAGGGTCAGCATCTAAGAAATTGCAGACCGTGAATATGTTTTTAGGACGGAAAGACTTGCAACTACAGTGTAATCTGGGAGGCTAAAGGATTTTTCAGTATCTCTACAATGCCCCAAATTTGGTTCAGTGAGTATGTGTTTTGCATGGGTGGCCACAACTCCAGATCAAACTCTTTTCTACTGTCATGCACATCTCCTCAGCCTTGGCCCCCACCTGAGGATGAATCCATAAGGCCCGCAATGATCAGGGGGATGTGGTGCTCTCAGATCTCTTGTTTTCTTGGCTGACAGTGCCCCACTCAGTAGCAAAATGTTTACAAACCATGTTTCCTCAGATCTGTGTTGGATGACATTATACGTTAATGGGTGTTCCACTCGGGGTAGGAAACTGCTCCACTGACAAGCAGGTTTGGGAAATGCTGAGTTAAATAATATAAACACATTTCTTTGCTGTACTATAGTTCAGAGTATACTTTGATATACACATGAAGCATGTCTAAGAGGATAATACTATGTGCATTTCCCAAAACTGTTTATTCTGAAGTACTTCTTTCAACCATTAGATTTCCATGGTACAAAATTTAAGAAAAGCTGAATTAAGGAGAGTAAGAAGCTCTTGTCGAATTAGTGAATGAGAATTACCTAAACTAATAAAATCAGAGAAGTTAATGGTAGAATGGATCTTAATGATTTTCAAAACAAAACGTTCTCAAATGTGGGCAGTTTTCAGGTCTAGAAGATGTTACAGTTATTACAAGTTTATGTGTTTACACATTTTACACATGTATGTACTCTAATTTTTCAAAAACATGTAAATTGATTCTGTGACTGACAATGAATAAATTTATTTTAAAAGAACTAATGAATTCTTAAGAATTTTTTTCTATTGCCAACCATCCACAACTCCATCTAATAGCATTCAAGTAGGGGTGCCTGGGTGGTTCAGTCGTACAGCCTCTGCCTTCAGCTCAGGTCATGATCCTGAGGTCCTGGAATCGGGCCCTGCATCGGGCTCCCTGCTCCACGGGAAGCCTGCTTCTCCCTCTCCCACTTCCCCTGCTTGTATTCCCTCTCTCACCATCTCTCTGTGTCAAATAAATAAATAAAATCTTTAAAAAATTTTTTAAAAAATTAGTATTCAAGTAGTCATTAATATAAATATATATCTATTTGGGAATGAATTTAACTTCTGAAGAAAATTAAATAAAAAATAAACAAAAAAGAAGAATTAAGTTAGAAAGTATGTAAGTTTGGGGGGCACCTGGTTGGCTCAGTCATGTGACTGAATCATGTGACTGACTATCAACCAACAGCACATTATCTATCATGTCCGAGTCTTGGAATATCTTTGCAGGAAAAGGGAATTCTCTTACTTGGAAAGTTTTAAGCCCCCCTCATTCTACATATGAGTGGATTGACATAGTCTCATTATGTAATCAAAATGCTTCCCTAAGAGTTTCTTAGTAACCTCCATTTTCATTGTAGTTGGACAAGTCTGAATCAGTGGGGGTTTTGTTTGTTTGTTCTTTTAAAACAGCTGAGAGTATTGTATAAACATGATTTTCAGCCTCTGAAATCCCAGGAAGACTGGGATTTCAATCTGACCAAGGAACAACTTGTGAGTTGGTTCCTGGTTTCTCTGAAGGCAAACAGGGTTGTTGGTAATTGTGGAATTGGGATATTTCAGGAACCACACAGATGCCTGTGTCATTTGAGCCGCTTGAGCCCAAACAGGATGCATAGGAAGTCTCTGGGTGGTTGCGGATGGTTTAAAAGGACAAGTGATGAATGGACAGATTAGTACACCTTGTCCAAAAGCTAGTGTGGGTCAGACGCAGGTCATGAAAAGCATATTTGCTAATGTGAAGAGACAGAAAGAACAAATTAATGAACATGCATCAAGACATTATTTAATCTAGATGTTAAGTTTAGCTCTGATTAGGATAAATATAAAAGTCTTAAATTAATAAAGAAAATAAAAAAGGATATTTAAAGACACAAATATATTCTTAATTTGTTGCTTCAGTAAAAATTACCGATAGACTGTCTATGTCATGCACTGAGGCTTTAAGAGTAAGAAAGACACAGTCCTTCCTCAAGTTTATGAACTAGTTGGAGAGGTAAGAGACAGTTGTTGTAGAGCATGACAAGTGCTAGAACAGATATAAGTCTAGGTTGCTCCATGAAAAGGGAGGCTTTTTCAATGGTGAGATGAGGGGGCAGGGTACAAAATAAAGCAAAGCTTTTCAGAAAAAGTAATAGGCTAGCTGTGATCCAAAGGACATTTGATGTCATCAAATAAGTAAAGGTGTGAAACAGAGTTATTCCTAGAGAAAAGAGCAGGTGGAAGACTTTGGAAATGATATCGACAGCAGAATTAGTTTGGAAAACTGAAAGTAGTTCAGCACCACTTTGGGATGAGTGTGTTTAAGACAGTAAGGGAGAAAATGTGGCACCAGGTGAAGCTACCTGGGAAAATAGCAGTTAGTCATCAAGGATACATTAAAGTGAACTTTATTACAAATACAGTGGGAAACTCTTGAAAGATTTTAAGCAGAGAAGTAACATATCATACCATATTTCAGAAAGATCGACTGGAATCTGAAAAGAATTGAGTTTGAGGGGTGCTAGAGAATTAGTTGGAGAGAGAACAATTAGAAATCAGCAGTAATCCAGAGGAAAGGTTATTTAGTGTAATGATGATGGGATTGGAGAAAAAAGAACAGGTTTCAGAGATAGAGTTAAACTTGACAGTTTATAGTGACCAACTGGATATGGAAATTGGGAAACAGATGTAGCAATAAAGACGGTACCCAGGTGTCTGTCTTAGACACATGTGTGGGTGGTACAACCACTTACTAAACCAGGCATCATGAGAACAGGTATTTCCTTTGGGTTGGGATGTGGTGATGTTAGATAATACAGCCTGGTTATTTTTATATTTAATTTTTTGAGTTGCTTATAATGCATTTGAATATAAGATTTCATAGGTAGAGAAATTTTAAGTGATGGAAAGTCCCAGAGTAAGCATTTGGGAATAAATGGGTGGCATAGCGGTGAAGGTTACTGGAGTATATGAGATCAAGAAGTGGATTGGTTAGGATAGACTGTTCTTAAGAATTCTCAAATCCCCAAGATGACAGCAGAGCTTGGGACAGAGATACAAGTCAGTGATCCAGGTTTAAAATCTTCAATAAATAAGGAGGAAGCAACCATGAGGCTAGAAGATGAGAATGACAAGTAAAGAGTGATGTGGCCAAATATCATGAGTAGTCTATAAGGACCAAGGGTTTTTACACCAGGGTAGAAGTGTAATGTTTGAGAAGCCGTATATTTTTGGGAGTGAGATACTTGGGAATGTAAGTAAAATAAAGGCATCTTCTTGAGGGAATTTTAGGAGTGTTACTGTCCTCAGGAAAAAGCACTTCATGATAAAGCTAGTAGTTAGGGAATGCATTTGGTGGAAAGGCTGAGAAGTACACAGGGGAGTATGTGTGCAACAGAAGAGGAAGCCTAGAGAACAGTGGATTTGAAAAGATTTGAAAAAAAGAGAATCAGTGGGAGGTTACATCAGCAGAGGAAGCAAAGAACAATCTGGGGATGAGAATCTGAAGGAAAATGGATAAAAAGAAGGGTGAGTCTTAAGCAATGACCAGTATAATAGAGTGGTGAAGAATGTTGGGTTAGGAATTAGTAGATTCTTACAGCTGCTATAAAAATTACTACAGATTTAGAGGCTTAAAACAACAGATTTATTATCTTATAGTTCTGAAATCCAAAAACAGGTCTTACAGAGTTACCTGTCCTCTGTAAGCTCCGGGGAGGCAATCTGTTCCTCACCTTTTCCAGATTCTAGAGGCTTGCCTTCATTCTTTGGTCTATGGTCCCCTTCTAGAAATACCACTCCAACCTCTGTTTCCAACATCACATCTCCTTCTTTGATTCTTGTGCTTCCCTATTTCCTTTTAAAGACACCTGTGCTTACATTAGATCCCCTGGTTAATCCAGGATATTCCCCATCATAGTGTTAACTGCATCTGCAAAGTCTTTTTGCCTTGTAGCCTATCATATTCACAGGTTGCTGGGACGAGTCTGTGGACATCTTTGGGGGGCAGTTTTTACGTCCACCACAGGGGCTACAGAGTGCCCTGGTGAAGTGATGAATAGAACTAGAAATGGCAGAAGAGGCTCAGACTTCCCAGTGGGGATTAACCAAGACCTGGACTGTCTGTGCTTCCAAGAGAGCTCTGACATAGATCAGAGGTGAAAGACTCGCGTAGATTTTAGCTCCTCACCACAAATTGGAAACAATGGCCTCCAAAATTTGTCAGCAGAGGCCTGAATTGAGAGAATGGCTTTCAAAGCTGCTGGAAGTTCACATGAGTCTCCTCAGGAAAGGCTGAAAGTTTACTCATTCTTTAAAGAGCCAAGGTGCCCATCAACAGATGAATGGATAAAGAAGATGTGGTACATATATACAATGGAGTACTATGCCTCCGTCAGAAAGGATGAATACCCAACTTTTGTAGCAACATGGACTGGACTGGAAGAGATTATGCTGAGTGAAATAAGCCAAGAAGAGAAAGTCAAGTATCGCATGGTCTCACTTACTTGCGGT
>PITA01014892.1:17090-52085 GCA_004023965.1 Spilogale gracilis | reverse complement strand
GGGTTGGTTTAATTTTTTGTTGATTTTCCAGTTCTTTAAGGTGTAATGAGAGTTGGTGTATTCGGGATTTTTCAATTTTTTTGAGTGATGCTTGGATGGCTATGAATTTCCCCCTTAGGACAGCCTTTGCTGTATCCCATAGGTTTTGAATCGATGTATCTTCATTCTCATTGGTTTCCATGAAGTGTTTCAGTTCTTCGATTTCTTGGTTGATCCACATATTCTTGAGTAGGCTCGTCTTTAGCTTCCAAGTGTTTGATTTTCTCCTGTACTTTTTATGGTGATTGAGTTCCAGTTTCACAGCATTGTGGTCAGAGAATATGCAGGGAATAATTTCAGTCTTCTGGTATCAGTTGAGCCCTGATTTGTGACCTAGTATGTGGTCTGTTGTGGAGAAAGTTCCATGCGCACTCGAGAAGAATGAGTATTCTGCTGTTTTAGGGTGAAATGTTCTGAATACATCTATGTGATCCAGCTGGTCCAGTGTGTCATTCAAGGCTCTTGATTCTTTGCTGATTTTCTGTTTAGATAATCTGTCCCTTGCTGAGAGTGGTGTGTTAAGATCTCCTACGATTAGTGTATTTGCATCAATATGATTCTTTATTTTGTTTAACAGTTGTCTTATGTAGTTGGCTGCTCCCATGTTGGGGGTATAAATATTTACAATTGTTAGATCTTCTTGATGTATAGACCCTTTAAGAATGATGTAGTGTCCTTCTGTGTCTTTGACTACAGTGTTTAGACTAAAATCCAATTTGTCTCATATGAGAATCGCTGCCCTGGCTTTCTTTTGGGTTCCATTGGCATGAAAGATGGCCTTCCATCCCTCACTTTCAATCTGGAAGTGTCTTTCGATTCAAGATGAGTCTCTTGTAGGCCACATATGGATGGGTCCTGTCGTTTTATCCAGTCTGCAACCCTGTGTCTTTTTATTGGAGCGTTTAGGCTGTTTCACATTGAGGGTGATTATTGATAGATATGTTTGTATTGACATCATGTTGCCTATGGAGTTCATGTTTCTATAAGTTACCTCTGTATATTTCTGTTTTGTGTCACTCTGGGTTTGTTTCTCTTCTGAAGAACCCCTCTTAGTATTTCTTGTAGTGTTGGCTTGGTGGTTGCATAATCTTTTAGATCTTGGCGGTCTTGGAAGCTCTTTATTTCTCCTTCCATTTTGAAAGTCAACCTTGCTGGATACATTATCCTTGGTTGCATATTTTTGTCATGTAACTTCCTGTATATGTCTTGCCAGCCCTTTCAGGCTTGCCAGGTTTTTGTGGAAAGGTCTGATGTTATTCTTATGGTCCTCCCTCTATAGGTAAGGGATCGCTTTCTCCTAGCTTCCCTTAAGACATATTCTTTGGTTTTATGATTCAAGAATTTTACTATTATGTGCCTGGAAGTTTTTCTGGCCTCACTGATCTTGGGGGGTGTCCTCTCTACTTCTAGGACATGAACATTTGTTTCATTCCTCAGATTTGGGAAATTTTCATCCATGATTTCTTCAACAATATTTTCTAGGCTTCTCTCTCTCTCAGTTCCTTCAGGGATTCCAATAATTCTGATATTGGAGCATTTCATGGCATCATTGATTTCCCTTATTCTGTTTTCTTGGGATTTTAGTTGTTTGCTCCAAGACTTCTCTTGCTCCTCCTTCTAATTCCGTGCATCTTCTAAATCACTGATACGATCTTCAGCTTCACTTACTCTGGCTGTTAGCATATTTAAATTAGATTGCATCTCATCTAAAGCCTTTCTGACGTCAGCTTTCACTTCTGTTACTATGGCTTCCACTTTGAGACTAATGTTCTTTTCTAAATTGACTATTGCTTGGACTATTGCTGCCCTGAATTCCATATCTGTCATATTGTTTATGTTCATTTCTAGTAATTCTGTGACCGAGGTTGCAGTCTCGGGGTTCTTCTTCTGTTGGATGTTTTTTCTCTGAGTCATTGTGGCGAGGAGCGGTTGAGGGGGTGTATGGCTAGATGTATCAGCCACTATCTAGGTGGATTGGTCGTTGGAAGGTTTTGGAGCAACCAGAGTTCACCACCGAAAAGGGAGCAGAAAGAAAAAAGAAAACGGAAGAGAGGAAGCAAGAAAAGACACCCCTGCCAGAGCGGGGCCCGGTGATAGGATTTATATGGTACAAAGCTGTTACAGGTTAAACAAAAGGGTTATCAAGGGTAAATGAAGAGATCAAAAAGCGAAGCCCAACCTATATGACCCCCAAGACCAGTATTTATATAACATAGAAGCGAAGACAATTACACAGACACACTGACAAACTAGAGTGGGAAGGTGAGGGGCGCAGTCCTTGTGGGCAAGGAATGCGTTTCAGACGCTCCCGAGTCTGTCTTGTTATTGTTGGAGGAGCCCACTTTCAAAAGATATAGGGGGATTAGAACTGGTTGTATATAGGGGTAGTATTGAATAGGGATGTGGGATTGACTTGAAGCTTGTATCTACATGTACACGTAAAAGAGAGAATAAAGGAAAGAGGAGAGAAGAAAGGGAAAAACAGGGAGCGAACAGGGAAACAAGAGGCAACAACAAAAGCAGAAAATACAGGAATGTGTTTGAAAAAATTTTAGGGTATAAAAAAATGAAAAAAAATATGGGGTGTTTATTGGGTGTCACATTGTGATAAGAAGGGGGCTAAAAATTGAAAGAATAAAAACCATGAGAATGTATTTTTAAGCCTAAAGTGGAAGCTTTAAAAATAAAAATAGAAAAAAGTTTAAAAAAGTAAATGAGGTGGAAAACTGTATCAATGAGTTGTAGGTCTTTTGGTACTTGTAGTCAGTGCCAGGAGTTAATAAATTGCCTTTCCCCCGATTTGGGGTTTTGCATTGGAATGTTGTCCTCCTGAGCTTTTGGCTTACTTTCTGGGGGCGGGGCCTGCCATTCGGTTTCAGTCCTTCTGCCTGGGCTGCCTCTCTCCGCCCCCTTGCTAGCGGTTGGTCTCCATGGTAACCAGGTTATCAGGTTACAGTTCTCTGGTATTGGAGTGTTGTTCTTTTACGTCCTTTTTTCAGCTGGTGAGGAAGTCAGGTCGGAACAAGATGTCTGTACCCAGACCTCCCTCCCAGAGAGAGCCTCTACACAGAGAGTGGCTCTTTCCAGCCTCCCGGTTGGCAGTCTGTCACAGCCGGGCTGGTGGAGACGTTGTATTGATTTCTGCCCCCGCCCCCGCCTGTCGTTTCACTCCCGCACCTCAAAGCCACAACTCCTTTTGGATCGCGCGACCTTGTCTGTGCCCCGGGACCCGCGGCCTCTCCGGTCCCACGCAAGTCTGTAAAAACGCCTTCCTTGGGGGGGTCTGTGCCCAGCCCACGGGGTGGAGAGAATTGGGAGAGAAGGGCACTTGCGTAAAAAATAGAATCCACACCCGTAGCTTTCACGGCAGATGCGGTGGCGGGAAAAGAAAAAAAAAATTTTTTTTTAAAAATTCTCCTTGCCTTGCCCCAGCCTCCGCTGTGTTCCCGTTTCCTTCTAGCCCCGATTCAGGCCATAATCTGCTGTTATTCCTCACTCACAGAGCACTTTAGTTTTGGGGTATTTGCTTTCAATGGTTCAGCTCTGCGGCCTTCCTCCCCCACTCCCCTGTCTCTGGGGGCAAGCCTCCAGACCCTCTTATTTGTTTCTGCCTTTTTGCCGATGGTCCTTGTCTCCCGTGGTGATCCAGAAGTGCAAAATATCACATTTCAGGCTGATTTCATGGGTGTTCACAGTGGTCTTGTAGTGTTTATTTTTTTGCTGGAATTCAGCTCTCTTCAGGGAACTCCCCGAAATGTGGTCACCTGGCCTTCTGCCATCTTGACCCAGGTATGAGATTTTGTGTTGATACATGTCCCTTTCTCTTGGGGGTATACCTTAGAAGCAGAATTGCTGGTTTATATGGTAACACTATGTTTAATGTTTTGAAGGATTCACAAACTTTTTAAAATTACAGTATAATGGACATGTAACATTATATTAGTTTCAGGTATATAACATGACAATTAGATATTTGTATACCTTGTGAAATGATCACAGTAGATTAGTTAACATCCATTACCACACAAAGCTGCAATTGTTTTTTCTTATGATAAGACTCTTAACATCTCTCAACAACTTGCAAATAAACAATGTGCTTTTTTTTTTAAGATTTTATTTATTTATTTGACACAGAAGTAGAGATCACAAGTAGGCACAGAGGCAGGCAGAGAGAGAGGAGGAAGCAGGCTCCCTGCTGAGCAGAGAGCCTGATGCAGGCCTCTATCCCAGGATCCTGAGATCATGAGCTGAGCAGAAGGCAGAGGCTTAACCCACTGAACCACCCAGGAGCCCAAACAATATGGTTTTAATTAATTAATGGGACGCCTGGGTAGCTCAGTCGTTAAGCGGCTACCTTTGGCTCAGTTCATGATCCTGGAGTCCTGGGTTCAAGCCCCACATGAGGCTTCCTGCTTGGCAGGAAAGCCTGCTTCTCCCTCTCTCACTCCCCTTGCTTATGTTCCTTCTCTAGCTGTGTTTTGCTCTGTCACATAAATAAATAAAATCTCAAAAAAATTAATTGTAGTCCCCATGCTGTACATTGCATGCACATGACTTATTTGCATGCCTGTGACATATTTTATAATGGGAAGTTTGTACTCTTTGACCCTCTTCACCCATTTTTCCTACCTCCCATCCTCTAACTTGTTCTCTGGCAACCACCAGTCAGTTCTCTGAATCTATGAGTTCAGTTTATTGTTTTGAGGACTTTTCTTTTTGGACTCCTTACAGAAGTGATATCATGTAGTACTTGTCTTTCCCTATTTTACTTCATGTAGTATAATGCCTTCATGGTCCACTCATGTTGTTGTAATTGGCAAGAGATCTTTTATGGCTGAACAATATTCCATTGTGTATATAAACTACATTTCCTTTATCCATTCATCTACCGGTGGACATCTAGCTTGCTTCCATATTTGGCTATTGGAAATAAATAATGCAATAAATGTGTAATAAACATGGGAGTGCAGATATCTTTTTGAATTAGTGTCTTTGTTTCCTTTGAAAATCTAGACGTGGAATTGTTGGATCATATGGTAATTCTACTTTTAATTTTTTTTAGAAACCTCAATACTGTTTCTACCAATTTACATTCCTACCAAAAGTGCACAAGAGTTCACTTTTCTTCATATTTCCATCAACACTTGTTATTTCTTGTCTTTTGCTTTTCTCTAAAGAGGGTAGGGGAGAGAGGGAGAGCGAGCAAGTATGCACAAGCCAGCGGAGTGACAGAGGGAGGAGAAGCAGACTCCACGCTTAGCAGACAGCCCATGTGGGTCTTGATCCCAGGACCCTGGGATCGTGACCTGAGTGGAAGGCAAATGTTCAGCTGACTGAGTCACCCAGGCACCTCTCTTGTCTTTTTGATAATACCCATTCTAATAGGTGTGAGGTGATATCTGATGGTTTTGATTTGCATTTCCCTGATAATTAGTATTGAGCATCTTTTCATGTACCTGTTGGCCATCTGTATGTCTCCTCTAGAAAAATACCAAATCAGATCCTTTGTTCATTTTAAATTCAAATTTTTTTCTACTGAATTGTCTGAGTTCTCTATATATTTTGAATATTAACCTCCGATCAGATACATAATTTGCAAATATTTTCTCCCACTGGATAGGTTGCCTTTTCATTTTATAGATGGCTTCTTTTGCTGTATGAGAACTTTTTAGTTTGATTTAGTCCCACTTACTTTTAGCTTCTATTGCCTTTGCTTTTGGTGTCAAAACCAAAAAATCACCAAGACCGATATTAGGGAGCTGACTACCTATGTTTCTTCTAGGAGTTTTATGGATTCAGGTCTTGCATTTAAGTCTTTAATCTGTTTTGAATTGAATTTTGTGTATGGCGTAAGATAGGGGTCCAGTTTCATTCTTTTGCGTGTGGCTGTCCAGTTTTCTCAACACCGTTTATTGAAGAGGCTATTTTCCCCTATCATATGTTCTTGGCTTCTTTGTTTTAAATTAATTGACTATATATGTGGATTCATGTGGGGGCTTACTGTTCTGTTCCCTTCATTTATGTATCTGTTTTTTGTGCCAATACCATACCGTTTTGATTACTCTAGGTTTGTAATATAGTTTCAAATTAAGAATCACGATTCCTCTAGCTTTGTCCTTTCTCAAGATTGCTTCACTTCTTTGGGATGCCTTGTGGTTCCATACAAAATTTTAGGATGGTTTTATTTCTGTGAGAAGCGCCATTGGAGTTCTGAGACAGATTATGCTGAACCTGCAGCTTACTTGGGTTTTCTCAAAGTTTTAAAATCACTAACTTAATGTCTTAATTTATGATAGGTCTATTCAGATTATCCATTTCTTCTTCAACTTCAGTATTTTATATCTTTCTAGGAATTTGTCCATATCTTCTATGTTAGTTATAGAGTTGTTCATGTATTCTATTATAATTTTTTTTGATCTGTAGAATTAGTAGTGATGTTTCTTTCTCAGTCCTGATTTTAATCATTTGAGTTTTTCTTTTTTTTCCCCTCATATCACTAATGGCTTGTTAGTTTTATTGATATTTTCAAATAAATGACATGTTCTCATTAAATTATCCTTTTTCTCTCTTCTCTTCTTTCCTTTATTTCTGCTCTAGTTCTATTATTTCCTTCCTATTGCTCGCTTTTGCTTAGCTTATGCTTTAAAATGCAGTGGGCATATAAGTAATATTTTATTTGGTTTCCCCTTTAATAGACCTTTTGACTGTCTAGCTACCACTTCCAATGGCATATAAAGGAAGACTCCTGAAACGTTACCATTTACTGTTTTAAAAATGGCTTGTTTACTTTTCCTCTCAATGTACGTGAATATCATTTGGGGAGATTTTTGTTTTATGTGATGATTAAGATTCTGGAGCAATATTTTAAAGAGATTTCACTAGGTATGTATTAACATCTCTGAATCCCAGTCCTATCTCTTTATGTCACTTTTTAATTGAAAAAGAGAATTTAGTTGAAAATAGAAAAATCAAATTTATTTTGGAAATCAAACATCAAGTACTTATATAGTACTAACAATGTACTAGGAATTTACTGTGTGATATAAGTACTGTTACTGTTATAATGTTGCAGATGAGAAAACGGAGGCAAAGAGATTACATATCAGAAGAGGGCTGTCTGGGTGGCTCAGTTGGTTAAGCAACTGCCTTTGGCTTGAGTCATGATCCTGGAGTCTTGGGATTGAGTTCCACATCTAGCTCCCTGCTCGGTTGTGGGTCTGCTTCTCCCTCTGACCTTTTCCCTCTCATGCTGTCTCTTTCTCTCATTCTCTCTCTCGAATAAATAAATGAAATCTTAAAAAAAAGAGAGAGATTAAGTATCAGAAGAGCTACTAAGAGGTAGACTAGAAAATCAAATCTATAGTGTCTGTCTCATGAATCTGTGCTTTCCTCTACTACACAAGGCATTCCTGTTTTTGTAAATAACGTTGAATTGGAACACAAAACCATTCATTTACAAATTGTCTATCTATTTGTGCATTATAATGCCAGAGTCGAGTAGTTTTAAGAGACCCTATAGCTCAACCCAAAATATTTAGAATCTGGCTCTTTACACTTTTCCTGGTCCCCACACTATGCTGTAGTAACTGATCATAATCATACCTATATGTGGTTATTATGGGAAATAAGTAATATAACTAAAAATCATTAGAGAATATCCAGCACACACATAGATACTCAGTAAGTGGTTACAGTTATTGTTTTGCCAGGTTACATTGTAAGCTAAAAATAAGTTCCTTTTCTTAGCAGTCTTCCTATCAGTAATTATATCCTAAATTATTTATTTTGACCTTAGAGATCAAGTCACACCCATTAGTCTGCTTTCCTTCGTCATTTTGGGCTTCACTGAACACTATTCACCTCTTTCCATTACTCTAATATGCAAGGAATGTCTGTAGAAGCAATAGGTGTTTATCATGGAAAAGAGACTGTGTTCCTTTGTTTGCAAAGGATGATGTAGTGATCCTCACAGAAGAAAGGAAAGGCTGATTTCCAGAGAGCAAGACTTTTGTTTTTGGCATTGTCTGTGACCTGATCAGGGGAGATGACACTGTGCATTCCTGTCCCAACAGGGGACAGAAAACAATCCAATTTAAAACTAGCTCTAACTAGATTTTGCTGTGAAATAGATGATATTGAACTAAGTAATTCAAACTTTTATTCAGAACTGGAGGGAATGTGTGGGACACTCACTGCTGGCAAGATCCTGGTATTAAAATTTCAGCTGCTTTGCTTCCAGCTTCCCTCCTGGCCACCCTAGATAACTGCCTCAGACTGCAGATCCCACCTGTTGGAGCTGAGGGTCTGCTTTGTGAAGGCAAAGATCGTCTTCCCATTTCCTCACTTTAGGCCCTTCAAAAACAGAACATTCTCAATACTGCTTGTGATGGAATAAAACCACTATCCCTCCTACTGGAAAAAATGTCCAACTCAGGTCAGGTGGGTCAGAGGAGCACAGGAGGAACTTTCTCTGCAGGGGTAATAACCTTTCCATTTGTTTTCCTGCATGGAGTTTTTTCCAGTCTCTCCCATTCAGCTTGCTCTGCTCTTCCCTGCCCTGTGTGGTACAAGGCAGTGTCTTTCCCCCTCCAGCATTGCCAGGGACCCTGCCGCCAGGGCTGCAGTCACACAGATCTCTCTCCAGGTGGCCTGGGAGTCCATGTAGGTTGCCAGTCACATCTGGCTCCTAATAATTTTTCCAGTGCCAAAGTAAAAATAAAATATTTCAATATTATTTACTTTATTAGCCACCTTGTTTGTTTTCAATGTATTTTACTCCTATTTGATACCTATTGTGTGCAGAGGACATAGCTAAGTACCAAAAGGAAAATAATGAAGGGAAGAACAACTCCGTTTAAGCTATAGGCAATCAAATAATTTCCTTGCTTTACTTCCATGTCTCCTCTATAAAAACTTTTCCTGTAGTTTCTGTTGGTAGAGTGCTCCTAACCACTTTCAGTTAGGCACTCCCCAATTGGAATTAATGTTTGTGTAGATAAACTCTTACATTTTGGCATGCCTCAGTTTATCTGCTCTTTTAAGGTTTATTCTTTGTGCTATTAAGCCCTGTAGTATTTGACAAACTTAGTGTCACGCATTTGCCATTGCAGGATCATATAGACCAATTTCACTGGCAAAATATCCCTCTGCTTTTCTTATTTAATACCGCACACCTCTCCTCTGCTCCTCCATCATCCCACGAACCACTGTCAACCACTGATCTCCATAATTTTGACTTTTCCAGAAAGTCACATAGTTGGAGTCATGTAGTGAGTAGCTTTCACAGACTGACTTTCTTCACTTAGCAATATTTAAGATTTTTATCTGTCTTTATGTGGCTTAATTGTTCTTTTTTATTGCTAAGTGATATTCCGTGATAGATGGTATCAGTTGGTTTGTTAAAGAACATCTTGATTACTTCTAGTTTTTTGGTGACTTTGAGTTACCCTGTTGTAAACATCTGCATGCAAGTTTTTCTGTAGACTGTCTTCAGATCATTTGGGTAAACACCTAGGGGCAAGATTGCAGGGTCATATGATATGGTTACGTTCTGCTTTGTGAAAAACTGCCAACTTCTATTCCTAAGGGGCCATACGATTTGTTTTCTTGTCAGTCATGACTAGGAGTTCATGTTGCTTCACATCCTCACCAGCAACTGGTATTATCAGTTTTTAAAATATTTAGCTATTCTAATAGGTACAGTGGCATTACTTTTTAATTTAATTACTTTCTAATTTACATCCTCCACATACTTATGATGCTGAGAATCTGTTCATTTGCTTGTTTGCTCTCTGTTGAGTTCTTGCCCCTTGATAAAAAATGGGTTCTTTTGTCTTCTTACTGTTGAATTTTTAGAATTCCTTGTATATTTTCTTTCTTTATTTTTTAAGATTATTTATTTATTTGACAGATCACAGGTAGGCAGAGAGGCGGGGGGGGGGGCGGGAAGCAGGCTCCCTGCTGAGAAGAGAGCCCGATGTGGGCCTCGATCCCAGGATCCTGAGATCATGACCAGAGCCGAAGGCAGAGGCTTGAGGCTTAACCCACTGAGCCACCCAGGCTCCCCAGAGTTCCTTGTATATTTTAAATCCAAGTAGTTTATCATATATGTGTGCTGTAAAGATTTTCTCCTTGTCTGTGGCTGTCTTTTCATTCTTTTAACAGTGTCTTTTGCAGAACAGAAGTTGTTACTTTTAATAAAGTCCAGTTTACCACTTTTCTGTTTCATGGACTGTGCTTTTGGTGTAGTATCTAAAACCTTATCACCACACCCAAGGTCATGTAGATATTTTGTGTTTTCTTCTGGAAGTTTTGTAATTTTGTGATCAGGTGTATGACCTACTTTGAGTTAGTTTTTGTGAAAGATAGAAGGTCTATGTCTACATTTTTTTTTTCACATGAATGTCCAATTGTTCTAGTGCCATTTGTTGAAAAGACTTCTTTCTCTAGCAAATTGCCTTTGTGCCTTTTTCAAAAACCAGTTGGCTATATTTGTGTGGATCTATTTCTGGATTCTCCATTCTATTTCATTGATCTCTGGGTCTGTTCTGTTGCCAAGGCCATGTGCCTTGATGAGTGTACCTTTGTTGAAATCAGATAATGTGTCTTCCAACTTTGTTGGTCTTCAGCAGGATTGTATAGTCTATTATTGTGATTATGGCCTTGCGATGAACCTGCTGCTATACTAAAGGTGTTTTGCTTTTCCACGTAAGGCAAAAGATTTGTTGATATGTATAAAATATCTTGGAGAATGAATTTTTACAAACTAATACCAGGGAAGAAACTATAAAGGATATGGAGAAAAATAGAATTCTGAGAATCATGTATATTAATAGAAAGTAAAAAAATTTAAAAATCCTCAACCCTCTAATTTTCTTGATTATAGATGATTGAAGCATAGCAGTTGTCCTTTATAATTGGAGCACAGGGCTTAGTTTAAGTTTCTACATAGTTTCTTCTCTCCCCTCCCCATCGTAGTAGTTACACTTAATAGGAGATCTACCCTCTCAAACAATTTTTAAGCACTTAATACAGTATTTTTAACTATAGATAGAATGTTGTAGAGCAGGTCTGTGGAATTTACTCATCTTTTATAAAAGAAAACAACAGATGCAGAGATTGAAACAGAAGCTTAACCACTAAAACATTACTATGTAGAAGAAAAAGAGATTTTGTGTGTCTGGGAGCACAAAACTAGCCATACACCTAGGCATCTTTGAGGGATTCCAGAAATGTCCTGTCTCCTAAAATGTTCTTCTCAAAGTCATTTTCCCTGGCTCCTCTGTTGGGTTGAGTTTGGGTGGCATCATACTGCACAACCAGAGGACACCATGAAGACTTGCGTACCTGAGGGAAGAAGTAAGCAGGAAAAGGAAACTGAAAAATGCATTTGAAAGGAGACAAAAGCTAATAGCAATATGTCTCGGCTAGTTTTGTAAGAGTGAAAGCTCAAGAAGTCATTTACAGTAATACACATGTTAAACAATTGAAGTTTTGAAAAATAGTTTTAAGAAGCTAAAAAAATGAGGATTCTGACCTCTTTGTTAGTATTATGTTACACTTTGTTGCATGAAAACACAGAGAAAGGGCTGCAGCAGCTATAGGTTCCAGATACTGCAGCCCTCTTGTCACCCAGTCCCTCCTGCCCTGTATCATGATCTGATCCAGAGGTGACCTGTACTTGGCCTCATGTTGCAAAGTGGTCATATCTGGAGAGCCGAGTACCTCTCTAGGCCTGCCTTTCGTATGCTTCTAACCTTGTAAGTAGAAGAATAAATAAAGTAAAACTTTAACCTTCAGACTAATAAATAAATAAATAAATAAATAAATAAATAAAAACCAAAACAAAACCTACTTAGATTAGGTATTTTACCCATGAGAAGTCAGTCAATAAAAAGCAGAATTGGCCAACTTGCTCTAATTCTATCAGCCATATTCTCAACTGCTGGGGCCATGGTGCCTGCTTCTGCTAACTTTGGAGGGATCTATAATGAATCTAGTGATTTTTATTTTATGGATGAAGAGTCAAGTTTGAGAGTGTGCTGAACAGAATTTTTTCACCTAAAGTTTGGTACTCATGAGTTGCAAATATGTAGAGGTTGAACTGATAACAGGGGAATTGCACTTGGCAAAAATCAGGAGTGTGAACCTGAAATGAAGCCTGTGTCATGATTTACTTCATGATCTGGAAGGCTTGCATTGTTCATCCTGTATCTGCCTCCTTTCCATCTGGGTGACTCCCATCACCAGCTTTCTTGCAGTGAGGAAGAATGGGTAGTATCAGAAATAATGTGTATCACTTATATGTTGGAGCATTTACTTGTTGGTATAAAACTGTGCAGAATTTTTGTTGCCTGTTGTGGAACTGTGGAAGCCTGAATTGGTATGGAGGAGTCATACTGGATGTTACATGGGAGCCAATGGCCAGAGTGTTGCCCAGACTCACAAGGGATTTTGCAGAAATGAGAAACCAATACTTGTTTTAAGCCATGGAGATTTAGGAGTTGCTTATTAATGTGGCATAACCTAACCTGGCTAATGGACTCTATTTGCTTATCGTCCTGTTTCAATGACAGGTCACACTGTTAGTACATGTACTCTCTTAAAACCCATACTGACCCTTTATTCTAGATTATTTTTTTAAATGATTCAGATTTCATTGGAAGGACTGGCATTCTTTCAGTCTAGAAGTTGAAAATTCTCAGTAGAAGAAAGCAACTGTCAAAATGTTTCAAGGTGTTCTTATTTCTTATTTCATTTATTATGAAAGAGTTAAGTTTTTACCCTACGCCTACTGCAGTGAAGAATTTGGAAATGGATTCTGTCACCTCTGGTTACTGAGTACTTGGACTGAAGTTCAAGTATTTCCGGGCACTCCAGGAGTAACTCTTACTTACTTTATCCTCAATAGCAAAAATGAGAGAGATGAAAGTGTTACTTGAGCTTATCTACTGTAACAAAATTAGTGATACTTAGGTTTCCTTTTTACCTCATTTTGAGGCAACAGGGATTTAAGCTATAATAGCAGTGATGCCTTATTATGGGGTTTATTGGTAAGAATAGAAGCTTAGTGCTATTCCTTGAATTCTTATGTTGAATTTGGGTGGGAGTGTCACTTAACAACTACTGTAATAGTAATAAAGGTTAAATTTTAGTAAGTCATAAATATTCTAGTAAAATAGACATGTATATATGTATATATCTTGGAGCCATTTAAATTTTTTGAGATTTCTTTATCTTTACTTTCATTTTAAGATTTTTATCTATTTATTTGACAGAAACACAGCTAGAGAGGGAACACAGAAGGGGAGGTGAGAGAAGGAGAAGCAGGCTTCCTGCCTTGGCAGGGAGCCCGATGTGGGGCTTGATCCTGGTACTCCGGGATCATGAGTGAGCTGAAGGCAGACGCTTAATGACTGAGCCACCCGGGTGCCCCGAGATTTTATTGAGCAATCTTTACACCCACTATGGGGCTCAGATTTATAACTATGAGATCAAGAGTCACATGTTCTATTTCCTGAACCAGCTAGGCACCCCACAGAGGCATTTTAATGAAAATGAAACTATAGATTTGACTTTCAGTGAAAGCAACATTATTAACAATAAAACTGGTTAGATGAATTTTCTAAAATACATCGATTTTTAAATTTACTGACTTTTATTTTTAACAATTATGTATATGTTAAAAATCATTATCCTTTTTTTTACACAAATAATTTGCAAATTATGTTTGATCAAAAAGGGGACTATTGGAGAACATTTGTCATGAGGTAGAAGAAGACAGTTTCAATAAAGGCAATAATAGAAAAGTTGAAAAGGATAGTTACTTTCCTGGAGAAAGGACAGGCCACAGGTTCAGGATGTTTAGAAGAGTAGACATTGTATGACTGCATTATCTTCTCTCTCACCCTTTCTGAATTGAAAGGAGGAAAACTGGGAGGGGGGACACCAGAGAAAATTAATATGTATCAGTTTCTCAGAGGAGTGGGGTCTTTGGTTGTTAAGATGAATACAGTTTGAATAGTTGGAGACTTTATAGCAAACTCCCAGGTAAGAGTGGATGCCATCTAATCTGGGATTAAATTGAAATTATAGATATTGATATAGATAGAATTAGGTGATGTTTTATATATGTGATAATATATAATTACATATTAAACTTGCTTGTTACTATATGTATTAGATTAAAATTAAATAACATATCTGTATTTACATATATAAGCAGACACACACATATACACACATATATATGTGAAGCAATGAGCATTTTAAATATATAGATGAGAAGAAAGGAAAAATGAATCAGGGAAAGAAGGAGAGGGAAGGAGAGAAGAGAAAGGAAAAAATTAGATATATACTGAAATAAAATGCAATGAAATACTAAGATTTTTTTTTAAACTTTTTTTTTTTAAAGATTTTATTTATTTGACAGAGAGAAACACAGCTAGAGAGGGAACACAAGCAGGGGGAGTGAGAGAGGGAGAAGCCCGCTTCCCGCCGAGCAGGGAGCCCGATGTGGGACTTGATCCCAGGTCCCCGGGACCATTGCCCGAGCCGAAGGCAGTCGCCCAACCAACTGAGCCACCAAGGCATCCCTAAGATATTTTTAACAAATGGTGAATTTATAGACATGATTTCTTTTAAAAATACTTTAAATAAAATGATAACTATATTGCTTAATTAATAAAAAAAAATAGGGGTGCCTGGGTGGCTCAGTTGGTTAAGCGACTGCCTTCGGCTTAGGTCATGAGAGTCCCACATCAGGCTCCCTGCTTGGCAGGAAACCTGCTTCTCCCTCTCTCACTCGCCCTGCTTGTGTTCCTTCTCTGGCTGTGTTTCTCTCTGTTAAATAAATAAAATCTTAAAAAAAAAAAAGCAATGAAGGTAAATGAAAAGAAATAATGTGAAAGGTGTCAAGTTTGCCTAAGCATACTTTAAAGAAGCATCTGTTTCATTTAAAAATAGGTCTATTTTTTAAATAATTTATTTTTTCAGTGTTCCAAGATTCATTGCTTATGCACCATACCCAGGGCTCCATGCAATATGTACCCTTCTTAATACCCACCACCAGGTTCCCCTGTCCCCCACCCTCCCTTCCAAAGCCCTGTTTGTTTCTCAGAGTCCACTTTCTCTCATGTTTCATCTCCCTCTCTGATTTACCCAGTTCACATTTCCTTTCCTTCTCTTAATGTCCTCCACGTTACTCCTTAGAAACTACTTGTATTTTAAAAACTGTACACTGGACTTGGGGTTTCCAATCCAGCATGTAAGAAGCTTGAGGTGTTGGGGAAACTGGATATTTATGAGCAAAAAAGTGAAATTGGATTCCTGTCTTACACCACTCACAAAAATTAACTTGAAATGAATTAAAGACTTAAATGTAAGACTTTTGCAATCATAAAACTCATAGAGGAAAACATAGGAAAAAAGACCTCTTAACACTGGTCATAGCAACAATTTTTTGGATAGGACTGGAAACAAAAGCAGAAGTAAACAAATGGGACTATGTCAAATTGAAAAGCTTCTGCAGAGCAAAAGAAACAACTAACAAAATGAAAAGGCAATTTGTGGATTAGAGAATCTTTTCAAAGTATTATATACCTGATAAGGGGGTTAATGTTGAAAACATACAAGGAAGTCACACAGCTCAATAACAAACACCCATAAAATCCTAGTTAACAATGGGCAAAGACCCAAACAGATACTTTTTTTCCAAAGATAAACAAATGGCAACAAATACATGAAAAGGTGTTCAACATCACTTAACAGGGAAAGGCAAACCAAAACCATAGTAAGATATCCCCTATACCTGTCAGAATGGCTACTATAAAAAAAAGACAAGAAATAACAAGTGTGGGTAAGGATGTGGAGAAAAGGGAACCCTTGTGCACTGTTGGGGAGAATGCACGTTAGTGCAGCCACTTTTGGAGTTCTTCAAAAAGTTAAAAGCAATTACTGTATTACCCAGCAATCCCACTTCTGGCTATATATCTGAAGGAAATAAAATCACTATCTTGAAGAGCTCTCTGTACCCCATGTTTATTGCAGCATTGTTCATAATAGCCAAGATATGAAACAACCCCAGTGTCCATTGACAGATGAATAGCTAAGGAAAAAATATGGCAAAATATATACTCTTGTGTATATATAAAAGAGAAGAAAAAAATCTATCTTTCACTATAACATGGATGAACCTTGATGGTGCTATGCTAAATGAAATAAATCAAGACAGAGAAAGGCAGTTGCTGAATAATCTCACTTATATGTGGAATCTAAAAGGGCCAAACTGATAGAAACAGCATATAATGGTACTTGCTGAGGGGAGGGAAAAATGAGACGTTGGTCAAGGGATATAAACTTCCAGTTATAAGAAGTAAGTTCTGGGTACAGCACAGTGACCATAGTTAACAGTGCTGTAGAGTATAATTGAAAGTTGCTGATGGTAGATCTTAAATGTTATTACCACAGTGACATACAAAGGGTAACTATGTGAAGTAATGGTTGTGTTAACTACTCTTACTGTGGTAATCATTTTGCGATATGGATGTATATGAAATCACCAGGTTGTACACCTTCAACTTATACAATGTTATATGTCATGTATATTTTCATAAAGCTGGAAAAAATCTAAAAATACCCTTTGGTCTACATCAAAACCTGTGTGTACACATTTATGGCAGCTTTATCCATAATTGCCCAAACTTGGAAATAACCAAATTATCTTTGAGTGGGTGAATAGATTAAAAAAACAAAGTGTGGTACATCCAGACAATGGAATATTATTTATCAACAAAAACAAACAAGTTGTCAAATTATGAAAAGACATGAAGGGAACATAAAGGCATGTAATTAAGTGAAAGAAGCCAATCTGAAGAAGCTACCATAGGTTTCTAATGATACAACATTCTGGAAAAGGCAAAACCATGGAGATAGTAAAAAGATCAGGGATTGCTAAGGGTTCAGGGAGAGGGAGAGAGGGGACAAGGAAATGGAACACAGGATATCTGAAAGGCAATGGAGCTATTCACTACAGTGCTACAATGGGGGAGCATGTATTGTTGTATCTTTGTCAAAACCCAAAGAATGTACAACACCAAGAGAGCCCTAATGTAAATTATAAACTTTAATAATAATGTATCGATACAGTTCCTCAATTATAACAAATGTTCTACACTAATGCAAGATATTAATAGGGGAAATTGTGAAGCAACAGAAAGGGAAGGTGTATTGGAACTCTCCTGTACTTTCTGCTTAGCTTTTCCATAACTTAAAATCTAGTCTACAAAAGAAAGTTTATTAATTTATAAAAAGTGAACACTGGTTTGAAAACAAGTTATACCAGGTAGAACACGATGTCTGTGAGCCTGAGCGCAGGATCCAGACTACCAGTGGGAGCTTGAACAAGTGTAGCATGTAAAATGGCAGTAATGATGCCTCGGTCATAGGGCCGATTGGAGGATCACTGGAGATAATCTACAGGGAACATTTGGTTGAGTTGCCTCTGGATGACTGTTAACAACATTATTAGATAGAATACTTTTGAGGAAATTTCTACTAATCAGAAATTCTCAAAATGAGACTGGGCTTTCTTATGGACTAGTTTCATGTCACTAAATTTAAGTATAGACTGTACATTTAGTATTGATTTTTGAAAAGGAACACAACAGCAAAAGGATAATCGGCATGCCATTTAACATCCCTTTCATATTGAAATTTCAGGGACTTACGAAGGGAGGTGATGCATGTAAAGCTACTTAGGAAATCGTAAAAACCAAACATTCAAGATATTATTTGTAATGTCTCCCATTTTTATTGCATATTTCAGCTCATTGTCATAGAGGTTTCTCCATAACCTTGTAATGAAATAGAGTTGGAGAAAACATCAGTGTTCTAAATTCAACCACATTTTACAGATGGAGAATATGAGGCTCAAGAGATTAAGTGACTTCTCCATGATCACAAAGCTGATTAGTGAGAAAGCTGAGTTTAAACAATGAGTCTCTTCCTTGATTCAAGGCCCATTTTTCAACACATGCTGCCATCCTTCTTTCCAGTTACAGTAACATTTTCAAAATTTTAGACATTCCACACTTAAATTAGAACAAAGAAAACTTCATTTTTTCTGTTTGCAGTATTTCCTCAAAGTCCATAGTCTTCACCTTTGAATGGGAGTACATTTCCAGCTGTTCCTCTGTGCAGAAGTTCCTCTCATATGCTGTTCTTTCTCTTTCCACAATATTGCAGATCAAAATTTTGCCCCAACATGTGGGCAATGACCTTTACTTACAGACATCATAATAGCACCTTCACACTAAACAATCTTTGAATCCCTATTATAATTACCTCTTTTAATAGGCTTGTGAAATTGACAGGATAAGATTTTATTTTAATCTTCATTTTTTTAGATAGGAAACAGGGACTCAGAAATTTCTCACCCAAATTCACAGAGCTAGTTCATTGATGAAGTAGATTTGGACACATGTTTCCTGACTTCTAATCTGGTGTTTTATTGCCTGCTGCTTCAGCTATTTGGATACGACGTGTTATAGTACAGCATATCTCAGAGATATTGTGGCTTTGGTTCCAGACCACCACAATAAAGCAAATATTGCAATAAAGTGAGTCACATAAAATTTCCAGTTTCCCAGTGCTTATAAAAGTCATGTTTATACTGTCCCGTGGTCTGTTAAGTATGCAGTAGCATTATGTCTAAAAAGCAATGTATATACCTTAATTAAAAATATATTATTGCTAAAAATGCTAACCATCATCTGAGCTTTCAGCAAATCATAATTTTTTTTGCTGGTGGAGAGTCTTACCTCGATGTTGATGGGTGCTGACTGATCAGGGTGGTGGTTGCTGGAGATTGGGGCAGTCATGACCAATTTCTTAAAATAAGACAATGATGAAGTTTGTCACATTGATTGTTTCTTACTTTTACAAAGTATTTCTCTGTAGCCTGTGATGCTGTTGATAGTATTTTACCCATGGTAGGAATTCTTTCAAATTTGGAGTCCATCCTCTCAAATCCTGCTCCTGAATTTAGGTAGTATCAACTAAGTTTATGGAATATTCTAAATCATTTGTGGTCATTTCAGCAGTCTTCATAGCATCATAGATTCCAGCTCAGGAAACCACTTTCTTTGCTCAGTCATAAGATGCAACTCCTCATCCATTAATTTTATCATGAGATTGCAGCAGCTCAGTCCCATCTTCAGTCTCCATTTTTTATTCTAATTCTCTTGCTGTTTCTACCATAGCTGCAGGACTTGATCCACTGAAGTCTTAAACCCCTCAAAATCATCCGTGAGGGTTGGAACCAACTTCTTCCACACTCCTGTTAATGTTAATATTTTGACCTCTTGCCATGAGTCATTAAAGTTGTTCATGGCATCTAGAACCGTGAATACTTTCTGGAAGGTTTTCAATTCACTTTGCCCAGATCCATCAGAAGAATCACTATCTATGGCAGCTATAGCCTTATGAAATGTATTTCTTTAAAAATAAGACTTGAGAGTGAGAATTACTCCTTGATGCATAAGCTGCAGCATGGTGGTTGTGTCAGCAAGCATGAGAACAACATGAATCTCACTGTACCTCTCAACTGGAGCACGTGGATGATCAGATGCATTGTCAATGAGCACGAATACTTTGAAAAGAATCCATTTTTCTGAATAGGTCTCAACTGTGAGCTTAAATATACAGTAAATTATGTTATAAACAGATGTGTTGTCACCCAGGATTTGCTGTTTCATTCACAGAACATGGGCAGAATGAATGTTGTATAATTCTTAAAGGTCCTAGGAGTTTTGGGATGGTCAGTGAACATTGGCTTCAACTTAAGGTCACCAGCTACATTAGCCCCTAATAAGAGTCAGCCTAACCTTTGAAGCTTTGAAACCAGGCATTGACTTCTTTTCTCTAGCTAAGAAAGCCCTAGGTGGCATTTTCTTCCAATAAAAAGACTGTTTTTGTTTGTGTTAAAAATCTGTTGTCTAGTGCACCAACCTTCATTCATTACCCTAGCTACATCCCTTGATAACTTGCTGTAGCTTTTGCATCAGCACCTGCTGCTTCACCTTGCACTTTTATGTTATATAAATGTCTTCTTTTCTTAAGCCTCAAAGTTTTCTTCTGCAGCTTCCTCCCCCCTCTTAGCTTTCAAAGAATTGAAGAGAGTTAGAGCCTTGCTCTGGTTTAGGGGGGATGTTGTGGCTGCCTTGATCTTCTATCCAGACCACTCAGATTATCTTCATATCAGCAATAAGACTATATTACTTTCTTATCATTAGTGTATTCACTGGAATACCTTTTTTCTTCAAGTTGTCCCCTGCATTTACAATTTGGCTCTTTGATGCAAGAGGCCTAGCTTTCGGCCTATTTCAGCTTTTGACATACCTTCCTCGCTGAGCTGAATCATTTCTAACTTCTGATTTAAAGTGCCTGATATAAGACTCTTTCTTTCAGTTGAACATTTAGATGCCACTGTCGGTTAATAATTGGCCTAATTTAAATATTGTGTGCCAGGGAATAGGGAGACCCAAGGAGAGGGAGAGAGATGGGGGCACCACTGATTAGTGGAGCAGTCAGAACACACATAACATTTGTCAATTAAGTTTCAATAATAACATCAACAATCACTGATCACAGATCGCCACAATGAATACAATAATGATAAATTTAAAATATTCTGAGAATTACCAAAATGTGACACAGAGACCCTAAGTGAACAAATTCTGTTGGAGAAATGGTGCTGGTAGGCTTGCTTGATGCAGGGTTGTCACAAATCTTCAGTTTGCAAAAAAAAAAAAACAAAAACAAATGTGGTATCAGTGAAGCACAATAAAGCAAAGCACAAGTAAAGTGAGGTATGATTGTAAATACTTAATAAAAACACTCAATTCAAAGTCTTTGCTTAGTTGAACATGTATGATCTTAATACTGTTTGTATTTTGTAACATTAGATATAGACAGAAGAACATAGATAACTACAGTTTATCTGTTATAAAGTACAATTTACCAGATGTTTTCTTCATTTTAGCATTTTACCTCTTTGAAAAACTTAAAAAAACATTGCCACAAAATTATGGGTATCTCTGACACTACATTTAGTTCTATTTGTTCTTAAGTAACACAATTTTTTTTTTTTTCTGGGATGTATGCTGTCTTCAGAATATTGCTCTTTTTTACTCAGTATTTCCAAGATATCTTCTGCTTTGTTTCATGTAACAGGAGTTAGTTCATTTTCTGCCAAATCATAATCTATGCAATATACCTCAATACGTTCATTCATTTTTCTATCAGTGGTCTTTCAGGGAGCTGGATGTTGTTGTGAACCAATAATACTCTTGTGAACAATAATACTATGATATTTTTATGCTTGCCTCCTAGGCAAGTATTCAAATTTATGAGATCCTACTTACTGGTTTCCAAGGCTGTTAAAATAATTTGTTGTAAAAATTTGATCGTCTTAATTTTTTCAAAGCTAATGCTTATAAAACGGTATCTCACAGATCTTAAGATATATTTACTAAAAAGCTAGTGAGGGTAAATTTTTGGTGCTTACTTGCAATTTGTCTTCTTAATTTGAAATAACTCTTTATGTCTTTTGCCCATCATTCTATATGGTAGCATTCTATATTGATAGGTAGCAGTTTGGAATACCAGTCTTTCGTTAGTTACATGTATCATATGTGTGTCTTCTCCTAGCTTATGGATTATCTTTTCATGCTCTTTATATAAAGTCTTTTGATGTACTCAAGTAAATTAAGATAATTATAGTTACCAGTCTTGTCTTTTATGATTAGTACTTTTAATTCATATTAAAAACCCTTCTTCACTGTGAAGTTTCGAAAATGATTTTTCTGATTTTTCTTCTAAAGGATATGAAGTTTTTTTGTCTCACATTAAAGTCTTGAATCCCTCAGGAATTTATTGTGGTGTAAGGTATGTAGAAGAGATCAGTCCCTGTCTCCCAATGGATAACTATTATCCCAGCATTATCTTTTGAAAACTCGATCCTTTCTTCAGTATCTGCAATGCCACCACCACTTCCCTATTTAATTTTTCATATATGTGTTACTCTATTTCTTAACTCTTTATTGACTTCTTCTTACCAGTTTGTTAATTTTGGTATCTATACGACACTATCTTAATTGACCATTGCTTTACAATAGGTCTTCATCTTTGAGAGAGAATGATTTCACGTGGTCTCCTTCATCAGTATGTTGTTAATTCTTAAGTGTTTGCTCTTCCATGTTAATTTTAGAATCCTGTTTGTCAAAAAAGGAAAAAGAGGAACCTGTAGGATTTTGACTGAAATTGGATTGAATCTAGATTAATTTGGGGAGGAAATATGTTGATAATATCGAGATTTCCTATCCATGAACATAGAATATCTTCATATCTTCTATTATTTTTGTGTTTCAGTTTTCTCCACACTATTTTTAAATATGTCCTGCTAGATGTATTTCTGAACATTTTGATTTTACAGTAGATTTTACTTTTAAAACCATCTGACCCTCTTTTCTTCTCTGTGCAAAGAATTTTGATTATAGAGCCAATCATTTAATGGCAAAAATGTTATAATTCAATATTTGAAGAGCTTGAGTGGTTAAAAACATTTTCTTCTAATGAGAAAATACATTTTGTGCTGGCATCCAGGGGACAACTGTGGCCTAGAACCACTTCAGCTCCTTGAGGGGAGAGTGCAGTCCTTGGGTTCCCACTCACCTTTCTACAGGTTCTACTGGCCCTAGATTGCTGCCTTGGCACCTGGACCTCGAAAAAATTTGCTTTTATGTGAATAATACTTAGTACTTATGACTCTGAAAGATGTTTTATGCAGGACATAGGTGTTTTTTAAGTGGAAAAAGTACCTCAGAGTATCTAGTCTGACGTTCTGTCAAAAATCAGTGTCTCAAGGATGACTGTTAGGAAACTAATCAGCGTCACTCATGACTCCCCATTTCTACAAAAATAGTAATTTATGGATGTTGAGCCTGATGGAAGGTGGTTGAGAAGCATTCTTTTTTTTTTTACTTTAAATTTCATTTATTTTTTTTCAGTGTTCCAAGATGCATTGTTTATGCCCCACACCCAGTGCTCCATGCAATACGTGCCCTCAGTACCCACCACCAGGCTCTCCCACACCCCTACCCCCTTCCTTCCAAGTCCCTCAATTTGTTTTGGTGTCCAAAGTCTCTCATGTTTTATTTCTGTCCTCGAATTACCCTACTTCCCATTTCCTTTCCTTCTCCTACTGTCCTCTATATTACCCCTTATGTACCGCAAGTAAGTGAAACCATGTGATACTTGACTTTCTCTACTGGCTTATTTCACTCAGCATAATCGCTTCCAGTTCTAATCTCCCTATATCTTTAGAAAGTGAACTCCTCTAACAATAATAACAAGACAAACCCAGGAGGATCTGAAATACTTTCCTTGCCCACAAGGAGGGTTTGTACTTGCCTTCCCACCCTATTCTGTCAGCGTTTCTGTGTAATTGTTTTTGTCTTTGTAATATGTAAATACTGGTCTTAGAGGTCATTTGGGTTGGGCTTAGCTTTTTCATCTCTTCAACTTTCTTTTACTCTTGATAGTCTTTTTCTTTACTCTGTTGTAGTTTTGTCCTATATAAATCCTACCACTGGGGCCCACCTGGCCGGGATTTTTTCTTGCTTCCTTTCTCCTCCTCTCTTTTTTCTTTCTTCCTTTTCGGTGGTGACTTCTGATTGCTCTGACACCTTCCAGTGACCAATTCACCTGGATAGTGGTTGATGTATTCAGCTATACATCCCCTCAACCACTCCTCACCAAAATGACTCGGAGGAGGAAAAACCAACAGAAGAAAAACCCAGAGACTGCAACCCCGGTCACAGAATTACTGGAAATGAACATAAACAGTATGACAGACATGGAATTCAGGGTAGCAATCATCCAAGCAATGGCTAATTTGGAAAAGAACATTAGTCTCAAGATAGAAGCTCTAATGACAGAAGTGAAAGCTGAGGTTAGAAAGACTATGAATGAGATGCAATATAATTTAAATATGCTAACAGCTACAGTAAGTGAAGCTGAAGATTGTATTAGTGATTTAGAAGACAGATGGATTAAGAAGGAGGAGCAAGAGAAGTCTTGGAACAAACAGCTAAAGTCCCATGAAAATAGAATTAGGGAAATAAATGATGCCATGAAACACTCCAATATCAGAATTATTGGAACCCCCGAAGGAGTTGAGAGAGAGAGAAGCCTAGAAGATATAGTTGAGCAAATCATGGATGAAAATTTCCGTAGTCTGGGGAATGAAACAAATGTTCATGTCCTAGAGGCAGAGAGGACACCCCTCAAGATCAGTGAGGCCAGAAAAAACCTCCAGGCACATAATTGTGAAATTCATGAATCATAAAACCAAAGAATATGTCTTAAGACCAGCTAGGGGGAAGTGATCCCTTACGTATAGAGGGAGGACCATCAGAATAACGTCAGACCTATCCACAGAAACCTGGCAAGCCAGAAAGGGCTGGAAAGATATATTCAGGAAATTACATGAAAAAAATATGCAACCAAGGATAATGTATCCAGAAAGGTTGACTTTAAGAATGGAAGTAGAAATAAAGAGCTTCCAGGACCTCCAAGGTCTAAAAGATTATGCAACCACTAAGCCAGCACTACAAGAAATATTAAGAGGGGTTCTATAAAAGAGATACAAACCCAAGAGTGACAGAGGACAGAAGTTTACAGAGGTAATCTATATAAACATGAACTTCACAAGCAACATGATGTCAATAAATACATATCTCTCAATAATCACTCTCAATGTGAATGGCCTAAATGCTCCGATAAAAAGGCACAGGGTTTCAGACTGGATAAAATGACAGGACTCGTCCATATGCTGTTTACAAGAGATACATTTTGAATCTAAAGACACTTCCAGATTGAAAGTGAGGGGATGGAGGACCATCTTTCATGCCAATGGACCTCAAAAGAAATCCGGGGTAGCGATTCTCATATCAGAGAAGCATTCCTTTTTAAGAGACAATACTTATTCAAGGTAGACAGTGATTAGCTATACTTTGAGACTGCTTCTGCCTTCTCTGGTTTTCTATACCTCTACCAATCATAGAGGGGCAAAATGAGATATTTTAATCCAAACAGCAGTGTTTGGGGGAATGCTTAATACATGTAGGCACAAAATAAATTCCTATGATTTATTACTTCTCTTATTTATATACTTTTGCTAAAAGAATATCTTGCCAATAGTTATCAGATTCCAGTGAGGTCTGCATGTGACAGGCACGACCTAGGAATAACCAGTGAAACTATTAGTTGTGATCATGCTCCAACCATTCCCAGGTGTCTTTTGTTTATATAAACCTGAGCACTTGTGATTGCTCTCCAATTTTTTTTTTCTAAGAATTTTTGTCACCCACCACCCTTGAATTAAGAACTACCTAATTCAACCACCTTGTCAACCATTTAGCCTGGTAAAGACTTATTGTATTTCCCTCATCAGTGGGAGGATGGGGGTAGAGGACAACAACTTGTTCCTTTTCTGCATGACCTTAGATATATATTCTGTTTAAATACATATATGACATGACACTATCTAATAATTCGTAATTTGGTTTGCATTTGTTTATATATACATATATAAACATATTTATGCTCAGAAAGCTTTTATGGGATACACCAAATAAGTTGAAGCATCCAACAAATATTTTTTGGAGCATCACCTACAGGAATACAGAGACTTAGACAGTAAATCTTTAATTTCATCTCATTCTAAATTCCACAAACATAGCTGGGAATTACTCATCATACTCATTAGGGAGTGAGCTCTACTTCAAGCCTAATTAACACTCATGCTTATGTTCTCTGTGACCTTGTACTTCATGCATATATAGTCTGGATTCTACCCTATCTAATTTGCAAAATAGTTTTCACCATTCTTTCAAGTAAAAAACATGTACTGGGATTTGTGTGTGTACACTACTCTGGATATCAGGAATACAATAAAATGAAAGGGACCAGGTGCCTGCCATATAGGACCTCAGAGTCTTCAGAGAAATACGGTCCTGAGAATGTGCAAAGTGCTTTGAAAGAGGTATGTACAAAATATCCAATCCAGGACAGCAACAGAATGATGAATTCTGCCTGACAGTCAAGAAAGACCCAACAGAAGAAATTATATTTGAGTCAGATGACAAAAGGAAGAAAAATGTGTAGGAGTTTTCCAGGAGGAGCACAGCAGCAACATTTCAGGCAGAAGGAACACTGTGTTACAGTGGTTATGAGACAGTGTGTTATGTGAAGAAAAAAAGCACGAGCTCACATTCTGGCTCATCACTTCCTGGGTTTTGTTTGACAATCATTTTGTTCTGAGAGAATCATTTCTTTTTGCAAATTAGGCATAATTACCTGTCTCAGAGGGCTCTTGTTGGTTTTATTGAGATAAAAAGTGCTTACTTAGCATAGCAAATTGGCTCACTAAATACATCAGAAAGTGGTAGCTTTAACTTACAAAGAAAAATAAGTCATGATAAATCATGATCAAGAAATGAAGAGTAGATCAGTAATTGTTTTTAATACTTTTCAGCAAAGTCCAAAATCTTCAGAGACCCATCTCCCATGGCTCATTTACCATTGCTATTTGATGCAATGATTTCCCATTCCCATTGAAGTCTAAAAAGATATTTGAATAAATTGAAGAGTTTGAAGGTGAAGAGAAACAATGTTCAGCCCAAGTTTACTTTTTCTTTTTTTAAAAGCAACTTATTTTAAAATAATGGTAAATTCACTTACAGTTTTAAAAAGTAATACAAAGAGAGAGGTGCCTGCGTGGCTCAGTCAGTTAAGTGTCTGCCTTTGGCTCAGGTCACGATTCCAGGGTCTTGGGATAGAGCCCCACATCGGGCTCTCTGCTCGCCGGGGAGCCTGCTTCTCCCTCTCCCTCTGCCTGTTTGTGCTGTCTCTCTCTCGCTCTCTCTCTTTTTCCCTGTCAAATAAAATCTTTAAGTAGAATTTAAAAAATACAAAGAGAGCAATGTGCTCTTTAACCAGTTTCTTCCAGTGGTGATATCTTGCACATCGGGCTCTCTGCTCGCCGGGGAGCCTGCTTCTCCCTCTCCCTCTGCTTCTATTTGTGCTGTCTCTCTCTCGCTCTTTCTCTTTTTCCCTGTCAAATAAAATCTTTAAGTAGAATTTAAAAAATACAAAGAGAGCAATGTGCTCTTTAACCAGTTTCTTCCAGTGGTGATATCTTGCAAAATGATAGTAAAATGCCACACCCAGGGTATTGACATTGATATAGTTAAGATATAGAGCATTCCGCCATCAGTGATCCTTCTTATTGCACTGCCTATCTGCCCCCCTCCACTGTTTAACCCTGACAACCACTAATCTATTCCCCATTTTCATTAATTTCTCATTTTAACAGTACTGTGGTAATGGGACCATACAGTATGTAACATTTTGGGGTTGACTTTTTTTACTTACCATAATTCTCTAGATAATGATCCAGATTGTTTCCATGTATCAGTAGTTGATCCCTTTTTATTGCTCAGTAGTAGTTTATTATGTGGATATACCACTATTTATCCACCTATTGAGGGATATCTGAGTTGTTTAATGTTTGGGATAAAATGAATAAAACTTCTTGAACATTCATGTGCAGGCTGTAGATCTCAGTCTTCATTTCTCTGGGTGTGAATGCCCAGGGGTGCAATTTTGGGGTTGTGTGTGTGTGTTGTTTAATAAAATTGCCAAACTTTTTTCTAGTGAATGTATCATTTTACATTATCATCAGCAATGTATTAGTTGTCCAAATTCTCTACATTTTTTCAGCAGTTCTGCAAAGAAAAAAATTTCTTCCATTCTAATATATGTATGGTTAAATCTCATTGTGATTTTAATCTGCATTTCCCTAAACATTAGTTTGCTGAGCATCTTTTCATATGCCTCTTTGCCCTCTGAATATCCTCTTCAGTAAAATGTCTTATTGTGTCTTTTGCTCTTTTTCAGATTGGATTTTTTTTTTTTTTACTGCTGAGTTTTGAGAGTTCTTTATATGTTTTAGACACATTCCTTTATTACATATGTAGTTTGTAAATATTTTTCCCCAATCTGTAACTTATTTTTCATCCTCTTATGGTCTTCTGCAAAGCAAAGTTATTTACTTTTGATGAAGTCTAATTTATCAATTTTTCCATTTATGGATGTGTTTTGATACCAAGTCTCAAACTCTTTGCTTAGTCCTAAATTCTAAAGATTTTCTTTTGTTTCCTTTTTCATAAAAGTTTATAGTTCTACATATCACATTTAAATGTGTGATCCATTTTGAGTTCATTCTCTATAAAATGTCTCTTAGGTCAAGGTTTTGTGTATGTGTTTGCTTGTTTTGGTTTTTTCCCCCTGACACATGCCCAATTGCTCCATCATCATTTGCTGAAAAGGCTGTCTTTTATCCAGGTTATTTTTGCGTCTTTGTCAAAAATCAGCTGGGCATATTTTTATGGCTCTACTTCTAGGTTGGTTATTCCATTTGACCCATCTGTATATCTGTCTCCTTACCAGCAGCACTTGGTCTTTCTTACTATAGCTATGATTTTGAAATTGGGTGGATTCATTCCTCCTACTTTATTATTTTTTTTTTCAAAATTGTTTTACTCTTTCCACAGAAATTTTAGAATAATTTTGTTTGTGTGTACCACAAGTTGTGCTGGAGTTTTGATAGGGATCTCAGTAAACCTTGGGAAAATTAGTATCTTTATGATGTTGAATCGTTCAATCCATGAACACAAATGTTCCTCCACTTATTTAGATTTTTCAAGTCTCTTTGTCAGCATTCTGTAGTTTTGAGCATACAGATCTTGTACCTAGTTGGTCAGATTGATATCTTAAGTATTTAATCTTTCTGAGTAGTTGTAAATGGTGCTATGTCTATTTGTACATTTTTGGTGTCCATATGCTTGTGGACATATGCTTGCCAGTGTATGGAAATGCAACTGATTTCTTGTAAGTTTATCTTTTATCCTGGTTGAGCTCATCTATTAATTTTGAGAGTTTAGTTTTTATTTGCTATGTAGAAAAGAGCAAATAAGAGCAAGTAAGAGCAGGTTTGTTTCTTCTTTTCCAATCTATATGTATTTTATTTCTTTTTTTGTCTGTTGTCCTGGCTAGAACTAGTACTATATTAATTGTCTACCATGTTCCTGATCTTCCAGGAAAGCATTCATTCTTTTAATATTGAACATAATGTTAAATATGTGTCACTATCAAGTTAAGAAATTTCTCTTCTATTCCTATTTTCTGAGAATTTTTTTAAAGATTTTATTTATTTATTTGACAGAGAGAGAGACCACAAGTAGGCAGAGAGAGAGGAGGAAGCAGGCTCCCTGCCCAGCAGAGAGCCTGATGCGGGCCTCAATCCTAAGACCCTGAAATCATGATCTGAGCTGAAGGAAGAGGGTTTAACCCACTGAGCCACCAGGCGCCCAGTTTTCTGAGAATTTTTATAATGAATGGGTGTCGAGTATTTCCAAATCTTTTTTTTTTTTGCATTAGTTGAAATATGATTTTTCTTCTTTAGTTGTAATATGATAGATTATATTGACTGAATATAATCAAATATATTGATTAAATTTTGAATATTGAGCCAGCCTTGTATTCCTGGAATAATCCCCCCATGTTGATCACAGTTTATAATCATTTTATATATTGTTTAATTCTACTTGCTAACATTTTAAAAGGATTTTTAGTTCTGTATTCATGAGGAATATTCATCTGTAGTTTTGGGGTTTTTTTTCTTGGTGGTCTAGTTTTGGTATGAGTAATATTAATTTTACAAAATGAATTGAGTAGTATTTCCTCTTGTTCTAGTTCCTGGAAGTAATTGTGTAGAATTCGTGGAAATTCTTTTTTGATGTTTGGTAGAATTCTCCAGTAAAACCATCTGGGCTTAAGGATTTGTTTTGGGGAGTGGAGACTTGTCACTGCTGGGGATCAGCCTCGGCAGAGATGTGGGTCCCGAACCATGGGATGTCTGGCGGGCGAAATAATGACACGGACACGGAAATCTGATGCAAGCTGACAGTCCCGAGGTCAGTCAGGAGAGACCTATGAAGCAGGCTCAGGCTCACATAAAAAGAATGTGTAGGGGTACCTGGATGGTGTAGTCTATTAAGCATTTATTTTAAATAGAGATATCAACCCTTTCCCAGGATTGAAGTGCCCAGAGGTCATGTCCAGATGACAAGATGTCCGGGACGTGGGTGTTCTGCCCTTCCCGCATGCCCAAGCCACCGGAAAACTTTGGGGGAGGGACCTATGAATGTGAATGAAAGCCCCTCTGGGCTTTCCCTGCCTAGAATCTGAAAAGCCACATACCCTGTGGGTCAGGGCAATATATGTCCTTGGTGTGCTTATTCAAGACGTATAGTTTCCTCCCAGTAATCATATCTCTGTATCTCTTATCTGTATTTCTTGATCCCTGTGCCTCAGTGGTCTCAACTTCTGTGAGTTTAAGCAATCACTCTGTACCCTGCAGTAACAATACTAATCCTATCTCTAGGGCAGGTGCAAAAGCAGTTAAAGATTTAACTGCACCACCCAACTTCCTCACTTTTGAATAATAAAAGACTGGGGCCCCTGTCAGTTAGAGAGACAAAGGCAGAGGCAGCAAGAGAGCCTTCGAGGAGAGCAGCAAGAAACAGAGAGAGCCTGCAAAGAGAAACAGAAGCAAAGAAGCAAAGAAAGCAGCAGAAAGAGAAGCAGACAAAGGAGACAGACAAAGGCAGAGGCAGCAAGAGAGCCTGCGAGGAGAGAGCAAGAGAGACAGAAGAAGAGACAGAAGCAAAGCAAGAGGGCCAAAGCCAGAGCTAGAGAGCTAGAGCTAGAAAGCCAATGCTAAAAAGCCATAGCGTGAGCCTGAGCCTGCTTCATAGGTCTCTCCTGACTGACCTCAGGACTGTCAGCTTGCATCAGATTTCCGTGTCTGTGTCATTATTTCACCCGCCAGACATCCCGTGGTTTGGGACCCACATCTCTGCCGAGGCTAGTCCCCTGGCGGCAACAGGGAGTAAAATTACACGTTCAAATTCCTTAATAGTTGTAGGACATTTATGTTATGTCATATTAAGTGTTGAGGTGGTTTGTGTTTTGTGTACGAAATTGGTCCATTTTTGTCTACATTGTCCAATTTATGTTTATAGGACAATTTGTAATAGTCTCTTATTCTTTTGATGTCTATAAAGGGCTTATAGCAATATTTCATGCTCTTTCCTTGATAATAATTTGTCTCTTCTCTCTCTTTTTGTCTTTGCCAGTCTTGCTAGAGGCTTTTCAGTTTAAGGATCTTTTCAAAGTACCAGCTCTTTATTTCATTAATTTTTCTGTTATTGTCGGTTTTCAATTTAAATGATCTCTGCTCTTTATTTTCTTTCTTCAGCTTGCTTTACATTTATTTTGCTCTTTTTCTGAATTCTTCATTGGGAGTTTGGATTACTAATTTGAGACTTTTTCTCTTTACTAACATAAACACTAATGTTATAGATTTCCTTCTCAGCACTTATTTGTGTCTCATAAATTTGAGTATATTATCAGCTTCATTAAAATTTTTTTTTAATTTTCTTTGAGACTTTCTTTTCACCTTGTGGGTTATTTAGAAGTATGTCATTTAGTTTCCACAGTTTGGAGAATTTCTGTTTTCTTTCTGTGCTTGGTTTCTTATTTGATTGTACTGTGGTCAGAAAACACTCTATATAACTTATTTTATTTTATTTTTTATTTTTTTATTGTTACTAAAATTTTTTTTTCCAGTGTTCCAAGATTCATTCCCCATTCCCCACACCCAGTGCTCCACGCTTTAGGTGTCCCCAGTACCCACCACCAGGCTCTCCCATCCCTCCACCCCCCTCCCTCCAAGTCCCTCAGTTTGTTTCTGTGTCCAAAGTCTGTTTAAATGCTTGAAGTTTGTCTTGCAGCCAAAGATAATGCTATCTTGGTAAGTGTTATGTGGTCACTTAAAAAGAATGTGTAGGGGTACCTGGATGGTGTAGTCTATTAAGCATCTAACTTTTGATTTTGGCTTAGATCATGATCTTATTGTCCTGGGATTGTGGCCCTACTGGACTCCATGCTCAGCGGGAAGTCTGCTTGAGGTTTCTCTTTCTCTGCTCTCCTTTCTGTCTCCCAAATAAAACTTTAAAAAAAGTAAATGAAAAGAATATGTATCCTATTGTTGAGAGGAGTGTTCTGTAAACATTAATTAGATCCTATTAATTGATGGTATTGTCAAGCTTTTTTTTTTTTTTGCTGCTTTTCTGTCTAGTTCTATTAATTTTTTCCTATTCTTCTGAGAGATGAGTTGAAGTTTCCAACTGTAATCATAGATTTCTCCTTTTTTCCATTCAGTTTTATCAGTTTTTTGTCATGCCTTTTGCAGCACTATTGTTTGGTGTGTACACATTTAGTATCACTGTGTCTTCTTGCTGGGAGCCATTACTTATAGTTTATCATTATAAAATATCCCTCTCAGTATATGGTAAATTTCTTTGCCCTGAAGTCTACTTATTTAATATTAATCTAGCCAGTTCTTTTTTCCTTTGACTAGTGTTCACATGGTATATCTTTCTCTATCCTTTTACTTAAACCTGTTTACATTATATTTGAAATGAATTTCTTATAAAACATATGCAGGACCATATTTTTGATCCACTCTGCCAATCTCTCTCAACTGGTGAATTTAGTCCATTTATATTTAATGAAATTATTTTTTCCATTTTAGGTATTATGTTAAGATATGTTTAATATGTTAGAGAAAATGAGAATTTTTTAGTATTTTCTGTACCTCCTCTATCTGTATACTTTCCATGCCCTTATGTTGCTAATACCTAATTTGTGATTTTGGGTTGATCAATATTCAGTGTTACTACTTACACCTTTGTAACTGGTATTTATAAGTGGAGTATGGAGTAAATGATGATCATTCCTTTTTGTACATTTTATTTTGTTTTCTTGTAATTATTTTTTGTTTTTCTTGGGCTGGCTTACCTAGTTTACTTCCAAACTCTCCACCATTATTTTTAGTTTCAGAATATTCTTAGTCATATCTTGCATGTCTGGAAAATGTCTTTTTCTTCTCCCTTCACTATGAATATACTTGATTGATACGGACTAAATATAAAATTTTGTACATAGTTTAATTTTCCTCCAGAGTTTTCAAGGTATTGTTTCATTATATCTTAGCTCATGGTGTTGTAATTAGATACCAGAAGCCACTCTGATTCTTGATGTGACCTATACTTCTCTCTCTCTAAGCTTGTCAGATCCTCTAATTTTCCTTTGTATTCAGAAATTTCTTAAAGATATTCTTGATGTAAGTCTTTTCATTTTTTTTTTTGTCCTGGGCATGTATTGGTTCTTTGAATCTGGAAACTCATGTTATTCTGCTTTGGATTGTTCTCTTTCTTTCCTTTCCTTCCTTCCTGTATAAGTAACATACAATGTTATATGAGTTTCAGGTGTGTTGCACAGTGATTCAGCAATTCTATACGTTACTCCATGCTCATCATGATAAGTGTACCCTTAATCCCCCTCACCTATATCACCCATTTCCCCCACCCACCTCCCCTCTGTTCATCATCCAGTTTGTTCTCTCTAGTTAAGAATCTGTTTCTTGGTTTGTCTCTCTCTTTTTTTCTCTTCACTCCTTTGTTTCTTAAATTCCACCTATGAGTGAAATCATAGAGTATTTGTTTTCTCTGACTTATTTCACTTAACATTATGCCGTCTAGCTATATCCATGTTGTTGCAAATGGCAAGATTTCATTCTTTTTTATGGCTAAGTAATGCTTCATTCTATATGTAAACCACATCTTCTTTACCATCAGTGGACCCTTTGGTTACTTCAATAATTTGGCTTTTGTTTATTTTAAGCAGAGTGGTACATATATCTTTTTTGAATTAGTGTTTTCATATCCTTTGGGTAAGTACACAAGAGTGGAATTACTGGATCATATGTAATTCTATTTTTAAAGGACACTCCATATTGTTTTCTACTGTGGCTGCATCTGTTTGCATTCCCACCAACAGTACATGAGGGTTCTTTTTGCCAATATCTGTTGTTGCCAACATCTGTTGTTTCTTGTTTTTTTTTATTTTTTTATTTTTATTTTAGCCATTCTTGACAGATCTGAAGTTATAACTTATGCTGGTTTTGATATGTATTTCCCTGATGGTTAGTGATACTCAGCATCTTTTCATGTGTCTTTTGGCCAGCTGGATGTCTTCTTTGGAGAAATGTTTGTTTATGTCTTTTAACTGGATTATTTGGGTTTTGGGGGGGTTGAATTGTAGTTCTTTATATATTTTGAATACTAACCTTTATTGAATATGTCATCTGCAAGTATCTACTCAGAATCCTCCTTTTTTTTTTATTGTTACTTAAATTCTTTTTTCCAGTGTTCCAAAATTCATTCCCCATTCCCCACACCCAGTGCTCCATGCTTTAGGTGTCCCCAGTACCCACCACCAGGCTCTCCCATCCCTCCATCCCCCTCCCTCCAAGTCCCTCAGTTTGTTTCTGTGTCTAAAGCCTCTGTTGTTTTGTTTCTGTCCCTGGATTACCCTAGTTCCCATTTACTTTTCTTCTCCCACTGTCCTCCAGGTTACCCCTCATGCACCGCAAGTAAGTGAAACCATGCAATACTTGACTTGCTCTTCTTGGCTTATTTCACTCAGCATAATCAGGGAAATTCAAGTCAAAACCACACTGAGATACCACCTTACACCAGTCAGAATGGCCAAAATTAACAAGACAGGAAACAACAAGTGTTGGAGAGGCTGCGGAGAAAGGGGAACCCTCTTACACTGTTGGTGGGAATGTAAACTGGTGCAGCCGCTTTGGAAAACAGTGTGGAGATTCCTTAAAAAATTGAAAATAGAGCTACCCTATGACCC
>PITA01014892.1:0-16990 GCA_004023965.1 Spilogale gracilis | reverse complement strand
TTGGGCATTTACCCCAAAGATACAGATGTAGTGAAAATAAGGGCCATATGTACACCAATGTTCATCGCGGCAATGGCCACAATCGCCAAACTGGAAAGAGCCAAGGTGCCCATCAACAGATGAATGGATAAAGAAGATGTGGTACATATATACAATGGAATACTATGCCCCCATCAGAAAGGATGAATATCCAACTTTTGTAGCAACATGGACTGGACTGGAAGAGATTATGCTCAGAATCTTCCTTTTAGTTTGTTGGTTGTTTCACTTGGTGTGCAAAAGGTTTTTATTTTTATGTGGTTCCAATAGTTTATTTTTGCTTTTGTTTCCCTAGCTTCAGGAGACATATCTAGAAAAATGTTGCTATGGCTGATGTTAGAGAAATTACTGCCGGTGTTCTCTTCCAGGATTTATATGGTTTCAGGTCTCACATTTAGGTCTTTAATTCATTTTGAGCTTGTTTTTGTGTGTAGTATAAGAAAGTGGTCCAGTTTCTTTCTTTTGCAAGTAGCTGTCCAGTTTTCCCAATACCATTTGTTGAAGAGACTTTTTCTGATTACATATTCTTGCCTCCTTTGGAGATAAATTGACCATATAACTGTGGGTTTATTTCTGAGCTTTCCATTATGTTCTCTTATCTATGTGTCTATTATTGTGTCAGTACCATACTGTTTTGATTACTACATCTTTATAGTATATCTTCAAATCTGGAACTGTGATGCCTCTAGTTTTGTTCTTCTTTTTCAACATTGCTTTGGCTATTCAGAGTTTTCTGTCATTCCATTCAAATTTTAGTAGTATTTGTTCTACTTGTGGGAAAAAATGCTGTTGGTGTTTTGATACAGATTATGTTAAATTTGTGTATTGTTTTGGGTAGTATGGACATTTTAGCAGTATTTTTTCTCCCAATCCATGAGCATGAAATATCTTTCCATTTGTTTTTCATAACTGTTTTCAGAGTACAGGTCTTTCTTTTCCTTAAGCTTATTCTGAAGTATTTTATTGTTTTTGGTACACTTGTAAATGAGACTGTTTGCTTAATTTCTCTTTCTGCTACTTCATTATTAATGTATAGAAATGCAATGGATTTCTGTATATTGATATATCATCTGACTTTACTGAATTAATTTATCAGTTTTAATTTTTGGGTGGAGTGTTTAGGTCTTTCTATCCATGATATCCTGTCATTTATTTTAGGAAAGTTTTACTTCTTCCTTACCAGTCTGGATGCCTTTTTTTTTTTTTTTTTTTGATTGCTTTGGCTAGAACTTTCAGTACAATGTTGAATAAAAGTAAGAGTGAGCATGCTTGTCTTTTTCCTAAACTTTGGGGAAAAGCTCTCACCTTTTCACCACTGAGTATGATGTTAGTTGTGGATTTTTAGTATATAGCTTTTATTATCTTGAGGTATGTTTTCTGAACTTCGTTGGTTTTTTTTTTTTAATCATGAATGGATATTATACTTTTTGAAATACATTTTTCTGTATTTATTGAAATGATTGTATGGTTCATATCATTTCTCTATTGTGTTGTATTGATTTGAGGTTACCATTAGATTTATATATAATACCTTATGTATATACTGCTCTATATTAAGTTTGAACCTACTGTGAAGTCACTAAATTTTGACTCTTTTCCTCCCCCCCACTATTATATATAATGTCCTACTTTATATCCTTTTATTTTGTGAATCCTTTTACTGATTTCTGTATTTATAATAAACTTAATTTTACTGCTTTTAGACATCCTGCTTTTTTTACTTGTACTTGTGGTAGGAATAAGTCACAGGAACAAGTCAGGGTCCCCTTTGACATTCTTCTAAGGCTGGTATAGTGGTGATGAATTCCTTTAACTTTTTGGGATATGCTTTATCTCTCCTTCTATTCTGAATGATAGCCTTGCTGAATAGAGTATTCTTGGTTGCAGATGTTCTTTTCAGTGTTTTGAATATCATGTCCCTCCCTTTTAGCCTGAAAAATCAGCTGATAGTTTTATGACGCTTCTCTTTTATGTAACTGTTTTCTTTTCTCTTGCTGCATTTAAAATTCTCTTTTTGGGTGCCTGGGTGGGCTCAGTGGCTTAAAGCTTCTGCTTTTGGCTCAGGTCATGATCTCAGGGTCCTGGGATCAAGGCCCAAGTCAGGTTCTCTGCTCAGCAGGGAGCCTGCTTCCTCCTCTCTCTCTGCCTGCCTCTCTGCCTAGTTGTGAAAATTCTCTCTGTCAAATAAATAAATGAAATCTTTTTAAAAATTCTTTATCACATTTTTTTTTGCCATTTTAATTGCTTGTGTCTCTTGATGTGGTCCTCTTTGGGATGATTTTATTGGGGGACTCTCTGTTGCTCCTGGATCTGGATTTCTATTTCCTTCCCCAGATTGGGGCGGTTTTCAGGTATTATTTCTTCAAATAAATTTTCACCTCCCTTTTTTCTCTCTTTTCCTTCTGGGATCCCTGTAATTTGACAGTTGTTATCCTTGATGGTGTCACTGAGTTCCCTTAATGTACTTTCATTTATTATTATTTTTTCCCCCTCTATCCTTCCAGTTTCTTAACATTACTCTGTCCTCCAGGTCACTCATCCATTATTCTGCTTCGTCAAGTCTATTTATTCCATGTAGGGTATTTTAAATTTCAGTTATTATTGAGTTATTAATTTCTAATTGGTTCTTTTTTTATGTTTTCTATCTTTGTTGAGAGTCTCACTGAGATTCTCCAGCCTCTTCTCAAGTGCAGTGAATATCTTTGTGACCATTACTTTAAATTCTCCATTAGACATACTACTTATCTTCATTTACTTGTCTTGCTGTGATTTTGTTCTGTTCTTTCATTTGAGGTATATTCTTCCCTCTCCTCACTTTAAGTGATTTTCTGTGTCTGTTTCTATGTGTTAGGAAGGTCAGCTACATCTCCTGCTCTTGAAAGTAGTGGCCTTATAAAGAAGAGGTTCTGTAGTGCTCTGCAGTGTAATGCCCCCTATTTGCCAGAATTTGGTGCTTTAAGGGTGTCTCTTATATGTGTTGCGTATGTCCTGCTGTTATGGCTGAGCCAAGTTTATGTTAAGCCTAGTCATCTACAATGTCTCTGTTGTGGTCAGGGTTTGGACCCTGTATTATTAGTAGGCCAGTCTGGGGCTTCCTTGGACTTGAGCTGACTCAGACAAGCCATTTTCCAGAACTTTGGTTGTACCAAACTGCAGGGCGCTCTCCCTTTGTTGTGTCCTAAGAGGCTTTGGTGGGTGAGGGGGTAGCCAAGAGCCATTAATGTCTCTGTTCTCTTTTTGGAACTCTTGTTATTTAGATGATATAGCTCCTGAACTAATCCTTTAATTTTTATATCCCTTCTTTTTCTCATTTATTAGTCTTTCTATTCTGTGTGACATTTCATCAGTTTTACTTTAATACCTATTATTTTCATTCATATCATAAACTTTTTAAGTTCTAAGATTTTTTGTTATGAAGTTCCCATCTTTTTGCTGCATTATCTTCTCAGCTGATGTGTGTAACATTTCCTTATCATTTTGAAGATATAACTAAGTAATTTTTTAGATTTTATTTTTTATGCATAATTTATGTTTTCTCTAAGTTGATTTTTATCTGTTTATTTCCTTTGTTTTTGTCTTTTCATTCCTGCTGGCAGCCTTCTTCAGATGTCATGAGTTTTCTGATCATACATGAGCGAAGGAACAAACATAAAATGGGCAGTTCTTAGTTTATCAGTATGTGATGTGTTATTTTCTGTTCTATTGCTCTCTCCTGGTATCTCAAAACTTAACCTTTACTGACATTTTGATAGTGTTTCTGTGTTTTGGGGTAGTAAAATTAGATGCTTGGGTTCAGTCTTTCATAACTATGGAATTCTATATTCTAAAACTTTTCTTTGGTAATGCATAGGATTGGGAGATGGAGAGACGATCCTAAAATGTCGCAGGAGAAAAAGAAGGGTGATGTACATTGAGTTTGGGGGGAATTGTGAGAGAATGAGGGAAGATGCCAAGCTAGCCATGGTATGTGGAGAAAGTTGGGGGTTACTTCTATGATCTCTGTTTAGATGCTTACACTTCGTCAGGTATTTGTTTAAAAATTATGTTTAATGACTTCCAGAATTGCCTCATTGTTTTTAATTGGGGATTGAGTTGGGGACAGAGGAATTATCAGTAATAGTCGCCTACCCAGGTAAGGCTCACTTCTTGGTGTCACAGTAACCTCAAAGACCATCTCAATGTCTCATTACTAGGAATAGCCCCCACAACAGAAACAGACCAACCCAACTTTGAGCCTTTGAAAAAAAATTACCCCATTTTCCTTTTTCTCTTTCTGAATTGGAGGATAGTACTTTAATCAAACTGTTTTAAAAGGTCCTATTTGCTTTACTTGAGATATGCAATAGACAACTTCTCTAACTTCATTTTTTTAGATTACATATTTTTTTTTCTTTGTAAGTCACCTCAAGTCCATTATGGAACAGGAGGCACAATAATTACTGAAATGAATTAAATATAATCAATTTCCTCAATTTGGATTATTTGCAGTTTTGGTTCATTGGTTTTCTGGGAGTAGGAAATAAAATAATTACTAGGTAAATTGACTTTCATCTTACATTTTGGATCAATAAGTGATTAGGTTGACATTATGTCACTACACTAAGATACATCATTGAAACAATCTGTCATTTACAGAATTTGAAAGCAAGTTAATTTCCAATGACCTGTACTGAAAATCCTACTCATGTCAACATTTGGTGAGCTAAATATAAATTAATTGGAACCATATGGACAAAATTTCCCTTGAAACAGGCACATATTTAAAAATGAGAATATGTATACTTGATAAAATACCAAGAACAGGCCCTCTACGAAATATTTTAAATAGTCCAAATTATTTAGTAAAAGCACACAACACCGTGATTCCTATGATTTAACATCGATAGGATAGAAGTTTGTGAACTTTATTAAATATGTATCAGGTAAACCATTTGGGAATGTTCAAGAGAGAGAAAATAGAGATTGAGGGAGAATTTGAGCTATGTTAGGTTATATGGGAAAATCAAGGGTGCAAAGTTTCATAAACATGGCCAGGACTTTCTTATTAGAATGAGAATTTTGGGGTCTTTGATCCTTTCCAGGACAGTTATAAAGTCCCATGGAACATGCCCATCTGCCCATGTTCATTTAAATAGTGTAGATTTGTCACTGGCCCTGTAAGCAAAAGCAGTCTTTCTGTGAAGTGAGCACAGAAAAGCATGTTGAGAGCCACACCTTTTGCCCAAGCTATTCACCCAGGACCACATTCCCTTGTGTTTCTCAACCCGTTATACTTTGTGTCTCTGTCGTTTTGTTTCTGGCCTTTCACTACCTATCAGTTTTAGAAATCTGTTTGAATCCAGTGAGTTCTCCATAATTAAGTTCAGTGTAATATTTAAAATCTTGCCCCATTCTATGTGAATTTAATGGATTAAAAAACAGTAAGCTCTCAAACTTTGTCAAAAGCTCACTTCTACTACATTAAAATGCATACATATTACGCCATATAGATCAGCCTAGGATGGTGTAGGCAAAGGAATTCTCAGGATTTTAAGCCCACATAAAGTGTGTCTAGGCACCCAGGGCTAGTGGGTGAACTAACTGTTGGGTCCTGATGATCTAAAGGGTCATCATTGCAATAGATGCAATACCATTTTCAGTCAGTTACAGCCACTACTTTGATACCAGGTTATTTTTAATTTTTGCTACTAATAATAAAAGGAAACAGCTGCAACCATAAACAAGGGCAATCATGATTATGTGACTCCTATATGTAGGTATTTCACCATTTTATTCAGTTCCTCCTTCAAAATTAATCTTCACATGTTAATACCTCATTATACCCCCTTGATTTTAACATCCCCAGTTTGAGAAGAATGTTTTTTTTCCCCGTCATCCCACTGCCTTATGAAAATTTCATTGCCTCCCCATCAGATTCTCTTGATTCATGAGACCAATTTAAACAAGTAAACTAGCAGGACACCTGGATAGGATGGAAAATTCCCAAAATTCTTGCCAGAGAAAGACCAAGGGAATGAGATTGCCTGGCACTTCCCACATCTGTCAAGGGCACTTGCTATTCCCTACCCTTCCACTTACACCTGGAAAACCCCTAACCATAATTCTAACCAGCACATATTTTAACACTTCAATTAACATTTCCTTTGGGCACAATTAGGCATTTACTTCTCTGTATTCCTATTGCATTTGCACATAATCTAGTGTAGGATTTATCCTATGGCTCAAACTTACTTTTCATATACCTAATTCCCCACCAGACCATGGTGTCTAATGGAGAAGGGACTTTGGTTATCCTTGTTCTGTATAGTGACAAACATATCATAGACCTTTGAAAATATTGAATGCATAAACATGAAACATATAGTTGATTCTTTATATTTCCCCAGAATCCTACACAAAAATGGGTTCAAAATCACAAAGAAGGTAACACAGATTTTTCTGATTCACCAAAAATTATAGGTCCTGAGTATTGTCAATTTAAATATGTGTCCATTGTAAAAGTATGATTGCATATTTCCAGTATGTCATAAACCCCCAGCAGTAGCTTGGTTGTCAGTTTTCCCCCTGTTTTTAGGAAAGAAGAGTGAAGAAGTTTAAAGATTGATTCTAGTTCTATCTCTAACATTAAGATAACTTGGACATAAACACACAGTAAAGAGTAAGTTGAATACAAATATGAAAAGTCACATTAATTTCTTCTCACCTCCAGTACTTAAGTATTATTACAGTAGAATTGAATATTGTTTTGGTTATGTGATTTTCACATATTAAGACCAATATTTATAAGTTAACATCATTTTTAAGATTAAAGCAGCATTTAGTAATATTAATGCATTTTACTTAATGAATAGGTAAAATAAGGGAGAGTTACTATAAAAGGATTAATTATAAAAGAACTATGGTTAATCACACTATCCTTTCTGATACTCATGTCTGAAGAATGCTTTTTTATACATACACATTCAGGTATGCCAAATAAATGATGGTGTTTTATACAAATTGTTTTGTTTCTAGGGGATTAGGTTGGATTAAAAGAGGATTACACTGGAAAGTGTGACTTTTGTTCTAAAGTAATTATCATTAAGGTTTACTTAAATTTATTTTTGATTTATTTCAGTATGGAGCAATGTGGTTTTAATATTCAGCTGCATTCACATCCAAATAGGCTGGAATTTAAATAGTTGATGTTCTGAAAATAACAGCTGGCTGTTTTTACTTCAAATACATTTCCCATTCCACTTGACTTCTCTTTGTTTTTAGGAAGGAAAGGGTTATTAACAGGTCCCTAAAACATTTCTCCCTTTTTGTGAACACCAGAAACAAATTTGGCCCTAAGGAAGACTCCTTACAACCATGAACTGTTAAATTGGGGTCTTTCAGGGTTTGCTATGTACCAATTACTCATCCAGAAATCCATTTTGCAGGATACTTTTAAAATATTATTTATTGTCAATAAATCTGCAATTTGTGGGCAGGTGGTGTATTGACAAATGAACATTGGAACCAGAAAGAGCTACAGGATACAGAAGATAAATAAGCTGAGAGGGCCCTGACTTTAAAGGCAGCTTTTTGCTAACCTGTCCCCCACATGGTTCCCTCGCAGAAATCAAAACCCATCCTGGAAGAAACAGGACTCAGGAAGCTCTATCTGATGGGGTTGGAAATCCCTGGATATTGATGTTACACATGCTATTGATTTTTTATATTTTTTATTTACTAATCATCAATAATACTCTGTGCCAGGTAAGATAAATACTTCATGTGAGTCTGACAATTAAGGCCTTTGTGTTCACTCACATTAAAAATCATAGAAAAATTCAACCTTAAGTTGAACAAATGAATGACCTACTCATACCTCTTACTAAAAACTTGTATCTTTAGGTTACTCTACCCTTTCTGGTGTTTGGACCCAGAAGTTGGGGAGCTGGCTGTCTGCTCTGCTCTTACTTGATTCTCTTCTGATGTTAGTAAGCATGTAGGATATTCTACTGGAACAAATACCTTACATTTACTAGTTAAGATATCTGCTCATTCTGGGACTTGTCTGACAACAGTAATGATCTCATTAGTTATTTTAATAGTTTAAATAGCGCCTTGGAGAGTAAGAAGATCCACCATTAAGGGAAGAAAAAGCGCAGCTGAGTTGCCTCATTAATGAATTGAGCCACTCATTAGCTAATCTTTTCCCAAGTCTCTAATGATGTCCTGGTTAATGGGCACTAGAAATACAGAAGTACTTTAATAGAGGGTTCTCAGTCTGAATCCTTTGCAGCTGTGACATGGATTACTTTGTACATAATAATAACAACACAGTAAGAGCAGCCAACTTTTATCAAGTGCTTACTATATGCCAGACATACATGGGGATAGAAGACACCTGAGAAGACAATTTGGCCACCCACTGAATGTCTAACTCCTGGCATGTACAAATTTATTAAATCAGGGGGTGCCTGGGTGGCTCAGTTGGTTAAGCAACTGCCTTCAGCTCAGGTCATGATCCCGGAGACCCGGGATTGAGCCCCGCGTTGGCTGCCTGCTCAGCGGGAAGCCTGTTTCTCTCTCTCTCACTCCCCCTGCTTGTGTTCCCTCTCTGGCTGTATTTCTCTCTGTCAAATAAATAAAATCTTTAAAAAAAATTATTAAATCAGGTCAATTGGTGTAATTGGTCAACTGTTCAGAATTGCTCAGATGGTAAATATGGGTGAAACTTGAAGGTTCATGATTTATAAGAAAATGTCTTTTGCATCATGACACTGTGGAGAAGAAAATTCCTTTCTCCTTAGCAGCATAAATCTATGTCTTGTCATAGTAGAGGAGAAGGTTTTGTTGTGTTTTCTCACCTTAATCTTCCTAAATTGTATTTAAAAGCATTAAAAAAACCTGAACAGTGAATATTTACCTGGTGAATGGAAGACACTGTACTTACATGATGTGGAAGAAAGAGAAAATGTTCCTGAGTCTTTTGAAGTTAAAGTCTCTCATATCTTGGCAGTTGATTCAAGACACCTACTTCTTATCAAATCCTGAGCAGAACAGAGTCTGTCAGAGAACTGAACCCCTAGTAGTATCTGGTACATAATAGTATTTGTACCCAACAGCACAGGTGTGGGAAGTCAAAAAACCTGCACCCAAGTTCCACCTCTGCTTTTACTAACTATAGGACTTTGCTCAAGTTATTAAATATTCCAATATGTTCCTTTCCTCATCTCTAAAAATAGAGATAATGTGCCAGTAATAATGCAATAATGTACACATTAACCAATAGATAGCAGCAGGTGTTATTTTTATGTTTATTGTTAATAATGGAAATACCACTTGGGACAGTTCATCCTCATGATATTATGCCTCAGTTTTCACTGACCAAGATTTCAGTATTTCTCCTGTCAATCTTGACTTGAACCTTGCTCCAAATCTGCTAATCTGCCTTAAACTTCCCACCCAGTGGCTAGACCTTACTTCCTTTATATTCTTCTCACCAATACCATTACTTTCTCCATCCTCCCTGAGTCCAGTCTGTGGGCTGTATTTCTGTCATAGTCAGAATGCTGCTGCCCTTTTATTTTGAGTATGATCCAGCAGTAACTTTCTTCTCTATTCCTGCCCCACTTCACAGCTGGACACCCTTAGATCTCAGAAATAGCTTCAACTGGGGCTAAGCTTACCTTTTGTACCATGAATCATTTGGCTGTATAGCCATTGTATTAGGCTGTGTTTTCCAGGCTCCTTCACCAGCTTCTGTCACTTCCCATTTGTATTAGGTGCTAGCATGCCTCACATGTGAATATTTTATATATTAGGACATACACAGAAAAAGGAACTCACAGCAACTTCAGCATACAATTTACTTGTCAACATAATCTTACCTTCTACTCCTAAAATATTGAGCAACTAACATAAAACTTACTGTTTTTTTTTTTTTTAAGATTTTATTTATTTGACAGAGAGAAACACAGCCAGAGAGGGAACACAAGCAGGGCGGGTGAGAGAGGGAGAAGCAGGCTTCCTGCCGAGCAGGGAGCCCGATGTGGGGCTCAATCCTGGGTCTCCAGGATCATGACCTGAGCCGAAGGCAGTCGCTTAACCAACTGAGCCACCCAGGCATCCCAAAACTTACTGTTTTACTACCTATTTCTGTATCAGTAGAATCCTATTAATAACTAAAACCTGTGGTTTTTTTTTTTTTAAAGATTTTATTTATTTGACAGAGAGAAACACAGCCAGAGAGGGAACACAAGCAGGAGGAGTGAGAGAGGGAGAAGCAGGCCTCCCGCCAAGCAGGGAACCCGCTGTGGGACTCGATCCCGGGTCTCTGGGATCATGACCTGAGCTGAAGGCAGTCACTTAACCAATTGAGCCACCCAGGCGCCCCAAAACCTGTGTTTTATCTTACTTCTTTGTTGGCATGCTGATGTGGATACCAGGAATGTGATTAAATGGGAAATATAAATGTGTCTCCTTATCCACGTTTATCAGTCTATAAGTACAGCAATTATATTTTAGTTTTACTATAACAGTAAATGTCATTAATAACATTCAACATTTTAGCAAGAGTTCTAGATATATTTGTGAGATATGGCAGAAATCATAATTCTTTCCCTATAGTGAACTCATCCTCAAGATTCTTCATGCTTCTCAATAGGTTCTATTTTGATTCTAGTTATGTAAGCTTACACACTTGGTAGCAGAAGATACAGATAAACAGCTTGCAGTATCTTTTAGATAGCATTGTATTGAAACTAGCCAAAAATGATTGCTCATATAAACATCTCCTTTGATTTTCTATTTTTTTTACAAAAAGTTTATTATTATTAAGACTATTTGTAGAGTAATTTTAGGTCTACATCAAAATAGAAGGGAAGGTACAGAGATTTTCTATACACTCCTTGTCCTTATATGTGAATGACCTTCCCTATCATCAGTAACCCCCACCAGAGTGGTAACTATGTGACAGTTGATGACAGTTCTGCCATCAGAATTCATCCCCACTTCATAGCTGAGTTCTCTGTCAGTGATGAACGTTCTGTGGGTTTGGACAAATGTATAATGACATGGATCTGTCATTATGATATCACACAGAATGTATTTATTGCCCTGAAAATCTTCTGTGCTCTGTCTATTCATCCCTCCCCACCACCTCCAACCCCTGCCACCACTGAACTTTTTACTGATTGCATAATTCTGCCTTTTTGAGAACATTATGGTATTGTAATCCTACAGTCTTTAGTTTTTTTTTTCAGATTGGCTTCCTTCACTTAGTAATAGGCCTTTAAGTTTCCTTGTCTTTTCATGGCTTAAGAGCTCATTTGTTTTCAGTGCTGAATAATATTCCATTTTCTGAGTATACCGCAGTTTACTTACCATTTGCCTCTTGGTTGCCAGGAGTTTTTATACTGGGTATTTAGTACTAGACAAATGATACTCGGTAATCAAAGTAGTACCCCTATACTGCCACACACTGTCACTGTTCAGTTTTCTTTTAAGAAGGTCTGGATCAAATCTAATAATGTCAATATGTTAAGTCAGGATTGGCTGTCTTCTGTGACAACACCCAAATCTCAACACAAGAAAAATTGTCTGTCATGTATACAAAGTCCAACATGTATATTTCTGGACAACAGCACTCATACATGCCTCTCCTCTAAGTAGTGACTCAGGAATACAGGCCCTCTCCATTTTGTATGCCTCCTTCCCTATGCACTGTGTGAGGGGAAAGAAGGGCATGAAACCTTCCCCAGGGATGTTCATGGCCAAATCAGGAATTATTATATAATTTCCCCCTTCATTGTATTGACTAGAAACTGGGTACATGGCTCTCACATACCTGTGAGGAAGACCAGGAAATGTAATCTTTCAGGATCCCCAGGAGGGAAATTAAATGGGTTTGTAAACATAGCCTTGTCCTTGCTATACCCTTAACAGTTAAATTATATCTATAATATAAATTATACATATTTCACTTTTGGTATCTATATGACAATGTCTTTAACTGTTTTAGATAAAGAATAGAACCAAGGTCTATGTAATTCTCAGTGTAGAATGCCTAGTACATACATAGGTAGATAGTTGAGTAAGTACTTTCATATTGATGTTCAGAATGAAAGCTATAAATACATTTAGGTGAATTTCAGTAAATACAGTTGATTGTGGAGGGCAGAAGGACAGAGCAAACTGGTCCAATTTCTCAGTCATTATTAATCATAAACTGGAGAACCACAGAAAGAAGCAGCACAGGAGAGAATTAGGCAATACTTTAAGGTAGAGATACGACCAGAATATAGTCTGTCTCCTGTGCTTCCCAGACATCCTACATAAAACCATTAATACTTGTAAAAGGCCTCCTCGAAGAATGGAATGTCCCCCTGCTGAGTGGGCATAATTTTTTCTGCTGCCAGATGAAGGAACTTTCTGAGGCAGTTGTTGACATGGAACTGAGCAAAAAGCCTTCGTGCACAGGCAACCAAGAAATCTAAACCACTTTTCTCGGAGACGCAGTGGTTTCCCAGTTGTAGGCACATCGAGCACGTACTCAATCAACCTGCCTGGCATGTTTTGCTTTTTGTAACAAAAAGCTTCTTTATATATACGGGCAATTAGTCTTGTACTCATTTGGGGATTCAACTCAGCTTCTGTCTCAATAAACAGAACCAGGGAAGGATTAGCTCTAGTGCAGGATGACTGCCAAGTGGTAATCCCTACTGGATGGATGAAACTAAACCATTATTAAAAAGTCCTGTTCTGGCTTAAATATTTCCTCATGTTTTCACTGTATTGCTAGAGGTAACACATATGGCTTCTCAAGCTGTGCACAGTGCCGGGGGCCGCCATTCTCCTATGACTACCATGTTTTCTATGCTGTAGTTGTATGTGGGAAGCCTTTAGGTTGATAACGTATTAACTCACTCCAAGATGGTCTTTTTACAAAGGAAAATTGAATGTGTAATCACCTTACTTAAGACACTCTATATGTTCCTTAGTGCTTTTAGGATAATGACCCACAGCCTCTGGGCCCTGCTGTCCTCTGGTCTCTCACTGTCTGGGCAGCCTCTTCACGTGTTACCTGCTGGTTGCCTGGCAGCACCCCCAGTCTTCCCTCAGTTCCCAGGGTTCCCTTGCTCTGCAGGCCATCACCATCTCTCATGGGTGTCTGTTGTGATGTTTAGTTTTAGCTCAGCTGTTCCTTCCTCAGGCAGTCTTTTCTCACCTTCCAGGTGTGGTGCAGATCCCTACTGTGTGCTTTCTTGTAGCATGTACCACTTCTCTGTGCTACTTGACAACATCATGTTTCCTAAGTCCATGTGTTACATACAGATGTAGGTAGCATACAAATTGTAGGAGGTGGTGACAACTCAGGATCTGACTTTTTTCTAGATATTTCTCTGAAGAGCACAAGGGCTGTTGGTGAATGCCAGCTATTTAGTCTTTGCTCTACACAGACTTTCTAGCTTCTTGGAAGGCTTCTCAGAATCATCTCAGAATCATTTTCCCTTTTAGTCACTAGAAATTTAAAGTAGTCAAACTCTAGGAATGAACTTTTGAGGGCCAAAAATGTGGCCTATTTAGGAACAGTTCTTAAACTCAGTTTAATTAGCATTTGTATAGCCTTGTGAGCTTACTGCACGGATGCTGTAAAACCTAGATCTTGTGGTCTGTCTCGGAATAAGCGCTGTTTTCTCCTCTTCGGTATTGTTGCAAACAGTGGCACCCATGTAGCATGTTTGATTTTTTTTTTTTTACTGTTTTATATGAAAACCTACACTAGTTACAATTTGTATATGATTCCTCATTACAAATAAGCCTCTCTTCTTATCTGGATTTTTTGTGTGTGTGTGCCTTTTGTACCAATTAACTACTTTTTGTGAGTTATATTATTTTTTTCTACTTAGTTTTGAGTAAAATGGAAAAATTTTAAAAAGCTGGAGTTCCCTCCAAAAACACAATATTAGGAAAACATATATGTTACATATGTAGGTATAATGATATGGTTAATAGCTATGTTGTGTCCTGGACTCCAAGCTTCATGAACCCAGAGACCATGTTGATTTTGCTCTTCACAGCATTTCCAGGACAAGGCTAGTTGCTGGAACATAGCTGGCCCACAGTAACATTTCATTCAAGGCAAAGAAGCATTGGAAGTTAATCAGCCTTTACTTTGAAGGGAGGCTGGTCATTCCCAGTGAGTGCCTCACAGATCAGGATGTAGTATTCCTGTTCAGCCTTCCACAGCTCTGCCCTACTGTTGGCTGCTGCTCTTGGTACCCTCATTTTGCTTGCTCTCGTCCCACTTCTGTCCATTATTCTGTCTGATAACATGCAAGTCCTTGATTCCCTCATTCAACCAGCTCCTGGATGCTCATCAAAGGCTCAGCCAGGAGCCTGGATCTAGTCCAGGCCACCTTCTGTTAGTGGTGAGCTGAATACTTCATATTCAATATTGTTACCAGGAAACACTGAAGAAGACATTCAAGAATCCAGGTGATGGTGAGGCAAGGTCAATCATCTATAAATGCTCCCCACAGCTCTATTGTACTCATCACAGAGAACTTCAGCCTTTCAGACTTTTTGCCTTAAATAGAAATTCATCTCTTTCAGGGCATTACCCTTGTAGCAACTATTCTGCCACTGTTTCTTTCCATGGTTGCATTAATGAAAAAGGACTCTTAAGTTTGTCAAGAAAAAGAAATCTTTACACTCCACAGGGATTTGGATTGCTCAGAGACTTAAATTGCTTCTTCGAAGCTCTGACAGAAAAATCATCTTAGTATTTACATGTAGACCTATGTGTTGGTAAGGTCAGTAGTGTATCAAATCAAACTAATTGTTCAGGATATTAACTGCCTTTTTACCTATGTGATACCATATGACCCACAAGTGAGGCCCCCGTACTGGATCTACTTTTAGAAATGTATTAGGATTGACTGATCTTGGTTTATTTTAAAGTACAACTCGAATTCATTCTAAATTTGACATAAATTCTGAATTAACTCTGCACCATCTGCATAACAGCCCATTTGCTACTGGAGGAGAATGGGTCTTCCCAAGTTACTCATTTGTCACTAGAATCACTCACAACCAAGTCAACAAACAAGTCAGTTTGCCATCATTACAGACTTAGGTAGAAGAAGCTAGGAAAAGAGCTCACTGTGTTTGAGATTTATCTCAATCAAGATCCAAGCCCTGAGGCCTTCTTCTGTTGATCTATTTCTGACTGGTCTTTCCTTTTTTGTCACTTCCTAGTGGGTCAGCAGTTTCTAGTTTCCTATGAAATGTAGTTTCTTTTTTATACTAAATAATACTTTGATCCATAACATGTCTTTGTCTCTTAATTCCCAGCTTATTTCAGGAAGTGTTTTTGACAATCAGCCTTCTTGCCTTGATCCTATAACATATGCTTTGGGTTATGTGGTGGGTGAACCTCAACTTCAGAGGGTTGAGTTCAGAAATGCCTTGAGATATTTAATCTATTGATTATAATCTATTTTTTGTGTGTTGTTCCTACTCTGACACTTAATCTTGCACTGATACACACTAACTCTCAGTTCCTTTTGTAATAAAGTTTTTTTTTCTTGTTACTAAATTTTTTTCCCCCAGTGTTCCAAGATTCATTCCCCATTCCCCACACCCAGTGCTCCACGCTTTAGGTGTCCCCAGTACCCACCACCAGGCTCTCCCATCCCACCACTCCCCTCCCTCCAAGTCCCACAGTTTGTTTCTGTGTCCAAAGTCTCTGTTATTTCGTTTCCTTTCCTAGATTACCCTAGTTCCCATTTACTTTCCTTCTCCCACTCCAGTTTACCCCTCATGCACCACAAGTAAGTGAACCATGCAATATTTGACTTTCTCTTCTTGGCTTATTTCACTCAGCATAATCTCTTCCAGTCCAGGCCATGTTGCTACAAAAGTTGGATATTCGTCCTTTCTGATGGAGGCATAGTATTCCATTGTATATATGTACCACATCATCTTTATCCATTCACTGTCGATGGGCACCTTGGCTCTTTCCACAGTTTGGCAATTGTGGCCATTGCTGTGATGAACATTAGAGTGCATATGGCCCTTCTTTTCACTACATCCGTATCTTTGGGGTAAATGCCCAGTAGTGCAATTGCAGGGTCATAGGGCAGCTGTATCTTTAATTTTTTAAGGAATCTCCACACTGTGTTCCAAAGTGGCTGCACCAGTTTATATTCCCACCAATAGTGTAAGAGGGTTCCCCTTTCTCCACAGCCTCTCCAACACTTGTTGTTTTCTGTCTTGTTAATTTTGGCCATTCTGACTGGTGTAAGGTGGTATCTCAGAGTGGTTTTGATTTGAATTTCCCTGATAGCCAGACGCTGAACATTTTTTTCATGTGTCTGTTAGCCGTTTGTATATCTTCTACAGAGAAGTGCCTCTTCATGTCTCTTGCCCATTTTTTGATGTGTTCATCTTCTCTTTGGATGTTGAGTTTGAGTAGTTCTTTATAGATCTTGGATACCAGCCCTTTGTCTGTAGTGTCATTTGCAAATGTCTTATCCCATTCTGTGGGTTGCCTCTTTGTTTTGTTGATTGTTTCCTTTGCTGTACAGAAGCTTTTTATTTTGAAGAAGTCCCAGAAGTTCATTTTCGCTTTTGTCTCTTTTGCCTTTGGAGACATGTCTTGAAAGAAGTTGCTGTGGCCGATGTCAAAGAGGTTACTGCCTATGTTCTCTTCCAGGATTTTGATGGATTCCTGCCTCACGTTGAGGTCTTTCATCCATTTTGAGTTTGCCTTTTTGTGTGGTGTAAGAGAATGGTCTAGTTTCATTCTTCTATATGTAGCTGTCCAATTTTCCCAGCACCATTTATTGAAGAGACTGTCCTTTTTCCACTGGATATTTTTTCCTGCTTTGTCAAAGATGATTTGACCATAGATTTGTGGGTCCATATGTGGGCTCTCCACTCTGTTCCATTGGTCTGTTTCTCTGTTTTTATG
>PITA01014891.1:0-45911 GCA_004023965.1 Spilogale gracilis | reverse complement strand
CCCCTCCCTCGCCCTCTGTCCCTCCCCCCTGCCTAGTCATGCTCTCTTCCACTCTCTCAAATTAACTCTAAAAAAAAAAGTTCGTGAACTGTTAAACATAATAGAGTATTTAATCCAACAAAGTCCTGTCCTAGAGCTTGTCAGTGTGACGACAGGCTTAGTCCACCATGCGACGGGGCTCAGCTGAATTATTTTGCCACGTGTCTGTGCGTGCACTGATTATGAAATCTTCATTTATACATTAGGTCTTCACTTGGATGGAACCCATAATTTGTATACTCACATTTGTTGCTAGGATTGCTTTATCCCTGACCTGGAACAAAGTAGTGAGTGTCTTCTCTGTTTTCCTTCATGATTTTTTTTTAGACCAATTATCTGGATAATTTTGGAAGAGCTTAACAGGCATCTCAGGACCTCTTGAGCTTTTCCAGGAAGGGAAGGGTGTGAAGAGCTCACGAACATGTCATATGTGTGGACACTTGCCCAAGGGTCCATGGTTCCTAAGCTAGTTTCTAGTCTTAGAAAAGCCTGGAAGAACACTTGGTAGCCAGAGACCCATCATGGGAATGTGCTGTGCTTTGGGAACAAACTGAGGCTCAAATCTGGCATCAAACCCAGAAATTCCACTTGTAGGAGCCTAGTGTCCATGTATGCCAAGGAGAATCTTCAAGGATTTTCCCTGCAGCATTATTTAGAACCACAAGGACTGGAATCAGGTAACCTAAGTATCCTCCAGTCGGTTATGCAATTAAATAGAACACAGTGCCTTTACTTGGTCGACTGCTAGGTTCCATTCCTTTTAGGATCTACATTTCTGGTTCTGGTGCAATTACAGGGCTCTTAACTGCATTATTAGGTGAAAAGAAGGGGCAGAATAATGTACATGTTGGCCTCCCAGCTGTATACGCACAAAAAAATTGCATCAAGTCGTGGATGCAACTGATGATGTTTACCTGCGCAGGGTGAGGCAAGTCAGACAGTTCTCTCATCCCAGTTATGAGAAACTCTTCCTCCTTTGGCATTTTTCTTCTGTGCATATACTATTCTCATGATTACAAATAAAATCCTTCCTCTGACAACAACTGCATCAAAAAAGGGGACCCCATTCTCTACCTTCCCCATAGGCTCACCTCCTTGCTTTAACACTTTGCAGCTCTTTCCATCAAAAACTGGGGTCTACTTTACTGTCCTTTGCCTCTGGGCCAACCCAGTAACCTGCTTTGATGGATAGATTCTGGCAGAAGCACTAGCAGTTCTGAAAAGCCTTCCATCCATTCACCCTTCCACTTAGAGTCTTGGCCAAGCCACCGTGTGAAAGCCCCAGCTGGCCTCTGACGGCTGCATGGGATTGGGTGACGGGTTTGCCCTATGCCCCACGCTCCAGTGACGGGCGGAAAATCCCTAGAACTGTGAGCCAAATCAGTGGCGGTTGTTTCAGGCCACTATTGGGGGCAATGGCTTGTAACCGCAAAAGCTAACTGGCGGTCCCACCGTGGGATCTCAGGGAGAATCGGTTTTGTCTTTGGGAAAATGGCAATAATCATACTAACTAAATAAGATTTGTATAAAAACTTAAGTGAGCTAACATTGTAAAAAAATAAAATAAAATAAAAATCTCCAATAGGCCTAGAGCTGGAAGAGCCAGAACTGAGGCAGGGGGTGGGGTGAGGGGATGGGATTAAGTGTGTGTGTGTGTGTGTGTGTGTGTGTGTGTGTGTGTGTGCGTGCGCGCGCTTGGAACACTGACCAAGGCCTTCCTGGTCAGCCCCTATAAAATCTAGAAAGAGCTCTGTGGGCTCAGCCACATGCAAATCTATACCCTCAGGGTCCCCTCCCTGGTAGCCCCAAAAATGCAGAGACAGCATTGAGACCTGTCCAAGACCGGCCAGTCTGGAGGTTCACTCAGCCAGGAAAGGACTGGAGATCCCCCACAGGAGAGGAGTTAGCCCCAGCTGTGGCAGCCATGACGTCACAGCCCCTCACTTGTTATGTCCGATGCCTGTAGAGCAGGGACACCAGAGCGTCCCTAGCTATCCACGCCCATGAAGTCCTAGGACTCCTCCAAGGCAGCCGACCTCCTGGGACTTCCCGCAGTAGCCCCAGATGGTCCAGCCTCCAGGCCTGGGCCCGTTCTGAGCTGTGAGCGCTGAGCTTCCTTCCATCGGGTGATTGTAAAGGAAGAGCCCTCTGCCTGAGAGGGGCCCTGGGGAGTATCGCCAGGAGGTCCGGGAGTAACAGAGACCGTTGAACAAGACTGAAGAATGAAGCCCGCCCGAGCGTGGCAGGGTGCTTCCAGAGGGAACCCCAGAGCTCATAGTGTTGCCCAGCCCCTCTGCAGAGAGCAGACCTTGAGCACGAATCAATCGCCCCCTGCAGGATCCTCGAGGAATCCTGGAACTGGTGGGACCCAGGCCAGCTCTAACAGCGAGGACGGCCAAGGACCGCCAAGGAGTGCTGGGCACACACCTGCTCTTTGGGTTCTGCACCAGGAATCCCATCCTATAAGGCAGGCCACGTGGGAAAGGCAGAGGGGGAACTGTGGGAATGGTGTCCTAAGCAAAGGGGAGAGTAGGGAGAAGGGCACAGAGACACAGCCGAGAAATGTGACAAATAATTCAGTGGTTGGAACCTACCAACATGTGGGTGATCTTGCTGCCCCAGGTACCAGGAGGTGAGGAGGAGGGGGATGCCAGATTGTCCTTAGTGAACTTGAATTTCATCTTGCAGGCAATGCATCTTTTTACTTTCAAATGGTGGGGAGGAAATTTACTCAGAGCCTAGCAGTACTCAGTCACTGTTGGGTGAATTAAAGAAGAAATGAATCTGGTCCCTCTAAACCTTGATTTTAGCAGTCTCTTAAATGTGAGAAATCCCATTTAACTTATAAATATGATAAAAATAGCTACCACTCATCAAGGGCTTATAACAAGTACTATCTCACCGGCTCTCAAATTCGGCAGTGCGCTGAAATACCTACAGCTCCCACAGCCAGAAATTCAGACTTACTGTATCTGGGTGCTGCCTGGCATCAGGACTCTTTTTTGAAACTCCTCCAGGATTCTGAAGTTCAGCCAAGTTTGAAACCCCATGGCCCTCTCTCATTCAATCACGGCAACAACCCCAGGAGGTAGACCATCATTATGCCCGAGGTGCGAAATCTGTGTGTGTGGAAGCCAGATCGAGGGGCTATTTATGAGTCAAGGTAGAGTTTACCGACTCCCTGTCTTGCTTAATGTCTTAGAATTGAGCCACAGGAAGGTCTAACAGAGAAGGAACTAGGCTGCTATGTCTCCCCAGAGTCAGAGGCCCAAGAGTAGAGTGACCGCCCCGCATTCCCAGACCAGAAAGTGAGACCGGAAAATGGATAAAAAAGAAGATGGTGGCGATTCGCTGAGGAAAGCTAAATGTTGACAAGCTCTTCTCATTCTCCCGCCAGCAAAAGCAGCTGGCTGCTCTTTTAATAATCCTTTGTCTTCTCCAGAAAGAAAAGACACGTTCTATACAGAGATGCTTCTATGAGCAGCTGCGGTGGCTGGTTTCAAAGGTGGCGGGGGAGGGGGAAGAAAAGACATTGTTCATGATTTCTTTTCCCTCAAATGTATTGAGCTAATGTGATAAGAAAAGAATGTATTACTAAGTCAAGTAGCTGGGTCTCTCCACAGCTGGGGACAGCATTAAACAGTACGCCCACTATGGTGACCTCTGGAAGGACAGTGAGGTGAGGGCTGGGGAGGGGCCTGTAGTCCCAGCGCTCCCTAAGGTCTAATTCTATCCAATAATCTCTTACAAATTGCACCCGCATTCACTAGGCCTCTTTTTTTAAAATATATTTTTATTTATTTATGTATTTGACAGAGATCACAAGTAGGCAGAGAGGCAGGCAGAGAGAGAGGGAAGCAGGCTCCCTGCTGAGCAGAGAGCCTGATGCGGGCCTCGATCCCTGGACCCTGAGATCAGGACCTGAGCCGAAGGCAGAGGCTTTAACCCACTGAGCCACCCAGGTGCCCTCATTAGGCCTCTTTTGGTTTTAAGTAAAAAAATCCACTTTGATGTAGAGTCAGGACAAAAATATATTAAAATGGCACAGAAGTAGATCCCCTTACAGGGGGGTTACAACAAAGTGCTAACAGAGAAGGCCGTTTGTTATGGGGGTTGCCCACCCCACCCCCTCAAGAGTCCCCTCAAGAACTGGAAAGGTTCCAGCTGCCCTGACCAGTGGAGTCCGAACCTCTAAGGATTCAAAGCATCATTCTTTTCTTTGAACAAGCCATCTCAGGGGCGCCTGGGAGGCTCGGTCGTTAAGTGTCTGCCTTCGGCTCAGGTCATGATCCGGGAGTCCGGGGTTCCAGCCCTGCATCGGGTTCCCTGTTCGCTGGGAAGCCGCTTCTCCTTCTCTCACTCCCCTGCTTGTGCTCCCTCTCTAGCTGTGTTTCTCTTGTCAAATAAATAAATAAAATCTAAAAACAAAAAACAAAAAAAGCCATCTCAGATGCTTCTAACCTGCAGGGGGAGAGACTTGTGCTAAGCCTTAGTCTAGCTGCTACCTCATCTAAATTTTACAACTTGATGAGGTGGGTACAATTCTCCACATTTCACAGATGTGGAAACTGAGGCACATGGAGGCTTCCACAGGCCTGGAAGGCTTCCTGAGACTTGTCTCTGGGAGCAGACAAGCAGGAGCGGCATGATGGGGCAGGATGAATGATCAGGTGCTAACGAGACTCTGGGGACACTCAGGCTGCAGGACACTCTGGGGACACTGCAGGAGGATCCACCTCTGGGGAGGGGCCCAGCCTCCATGGGAGCCCCTGTGTGGCAACCATGTGTCAGTTGAACACAGAGTGAAGACGCAGTGTTACTTTCGAACGAGAGCTGTAATGGACATATGGCGGTTGGTGGAACACCATCACCGAGACCGGAGCTTGGCTCTGAGGGCCCAGCCGCCATCTTTCCCGGAGCAAATAATACTGGGAATGTCTAAAGGACTTGGGTATATGGATCATTTTACAAAGGAATTCATCACCTCTCTCATGAAATCCAAATCTATCTACTAGCTCTGTCCACTGAGAAGAATTAGAAACCATGACCAATCTAGCCAGAACTTAGATTAGGTCTTGAAATAGCATGTCACTAAAATAGCCATTACTTGAAGCTCTGTGTGTGAGTCCAGGTCTGGTAAGACACATGCAAAATGACCCTGGAACATTGTCTGTTAACCGGTTAACAAGGAAACTACCAATCACTAGGGTCATGTGAGAAAAATTCAAGAACCAACTTAGCCTCCCTGGTTAAAGACAGAACGATCGGGGCATAATTAAAATCCATCAGCTACATTTAAACCTGTTGAGTTCATAATTACTTGTATTTGGTCCTTTGGGGAGGAAAATCACCTTGAAAATTGGTAAATAAGAGAATCAAAGATGTGCCGTCTTTTCTATATACCCTTTATCCCTAGACAAGAATTTTTGCTTCATAAAAGTATTCCAACTAGTAAATGAAAAGGGAACAATAGGATTTGCCATTTTTTTAATGTCCAAAACGAAACTGTAGTATCTATAGATGCACATTTGGATAAAAAAAAAAAAAAAAAAAAAAAAAAAAACTATAGGCGGCGCCTGGGTGGCTCAGTTGGTTAAGCGACTGCCTTCGGCTCAGGTCATGATCCCGGAGACCCGGGATCGAGCCCCACATCGGGCTCCCTGCTCGGCGGGAAGCCTGCTTCTCCCTCTCTCACTCCCCCTGCTTGTGTTCCCGCTCTAGCTGTGTTTCTCTCTGTCAAATAAATAAAATCTAAAAAAAAAAAAACAAAAAACAAAAACCTATAAACTGGGATATTGATGGCTTGTCAGGGGAGAAAGGACAAATGGCAGTCAGAATGGGGACCTAGATACAGGCTTCCAGGACGGTGGGGAAGGTCCGTTTCTTGACTTGATGGTGGCCACACAGGTATCTGCCTTGGGATAAATCACTGTCACACGGATATATGGCTTCCATTAAAAGGCAACCATGAAATTATTTTTAATTTGTAAAGTATTATTAATGTAATTGTTTTAAATACAGTGTCTCCATTTTAGTGACTCAGGAAGATTTCCAGGATGCCTCCCCCCATCGCCACTGTCGACTCTGCCTCCCATTCATTAATTATAAATATTTATCGCAAACTTACTAAATGAAAGGCACTATGCTAGGCACTGAAGATTCTGTGCAGAAGGCAGACCTACTCCTTATCCTCTCGGTAGCTTCTACCCTAATTAAAAGAGATGAAAAGCAGCCTGATAAATAAAACTACAAATGTTGATGGGCTCCATCAAGGGAATAAGCAAAGTGTAAAAGCAGAGAAAACGGGGAATGCAAAGTCTACACGGCTGGGTTGGTGAGGGAAGACCATGAAAGAAACAATGTGTCATCTGGGACCTGAAAAATAAGGAGGAATCTGTTATTACTGGAGCAGGTAGAAGAACATTCCGGAAGGTAGAGGTAAAAAGGAGTTGGACAAGGAGTTGACGGAATTGAGGCGCTGACAGTTTAACCAAGTTAAAAAGGTAAAGACCCATTCTTTGCTCTTGGGCAAACGACAGGCAGAGGGCCGATTTGGACCCCAGTGGTGGCCTGGGAAACGGTAGCCCCCTGGATCCTCCCAAAGCCAAGGTGAATTGAAGGAGACCTCAAGCCCCCTTGCTCTGATGCTGCTGGTTGAGAATTTGAGGCTGAAAACTATTTCGGTGACCAGGGCGGTCATCCTCACCCCCTTCCTTCTCCCCCCAGCTGGTGGGAAAAGGACCAGGGAAATGGGCATATATAAGATTCGATAAATCTGGAGTGTTCCGACGGGAACAGAAAACTCCCGAAAGGACGCAAAGAGGCCATGATGGAGCAGGGTGGACCTCTCCCCCTCCATACAACTGGTATCCTTATAAAAGGGAGGATTTCAGACACAGACACCCCCCCCCCCCCGCCGGGAGAACACCATATGGAAAGGAAGGCAGAGGTTGACCCTTCCACTTGTCGAGGAAGGCTGGAGATTGCCAGCCATCCCCCAGCCATGGGGGGAGAGGCACCGAAAAGATTCTTCCTCCCCGCCTTTGAAGGAACTGCCCCTACCAACACCTTGATCTCAACTTCTAACCTTCAGACGTGCGACATCCTCAATGTTTCAGCCTCTAGTCAGTCGTACTTACTAGGGCAGCCCCGATCCCTGCCCCTGAGGATCCAGACTCCGTATAATGCAAAGACTGTCCCTCCTGTCACTGTGTGATATGGCAGAAGGGTCTCGCAAATGTGCTTAAGATCCCCAATCAGTTGACTGGGAGTTCATCCAAAGGGAAATTATCCCGGGAGGGCCTGACCCAAGTGAACCCTTAAAAGGCACTGGGCTTTCCTCTAAGAGCTTCAGAGCGCGAGGACGCGGGGGTCTACAGAGGGGCCTGGCCAGTGGGAAGCCACTGCGGGTGACCTCCGGGAACCAGGGAGGCCCCCAGCCACAGGAGGAGATACGGTGTTCCACCCTTCAATCACCAGAAACTGAATTCTACCAACACCCTGGATAAACTTGGCAGAGCTCTAGGTGAGAAAACCCCTTGACGGATGCCCCGATTTCAGTCCTGGGAGGCCCTAGGCAGAGAAGTCAGCTAGCCAGGCCTGGACCTCTGACCTCAGAGCTGGGCGGTCCTGAGTAGGGGGCGGTCTAAACTGCTCAGCTGACGGTGTTTCGTTCGGGCCCAGCGTAAGACACATAGACACCAAGCTCCAAGCCGTAAACTTGAATGCAATAGTGTAAGTGGGCTTTTCTTTTTTATTATAACAGTAATTGTAAATAGGTGGGGGGGGAGAAAGTTCACAAGAGCAAAGCGCTTTAGATTTCCAAAGTGCAAGGAGGGGGAAAAAAGTTTTCAAATATGCTAAAAATAATTCTAATTGCTACCAATTGGTGCGAAGCACTCCACTGAGAAGAGGTCTCATGTATCTGAAGAAGCATAATGAACCCACCCCCTCACCTTTGCAGGTTCCAAATACACGTGTGGCTTAATAGAGACTATTGAAGAGGAGGAGAATTCTTTTCCTCCCACTCTTCTCCACCCAGGAGCCATTAGTGCCAGGGAACAAAGACTGCTACATGCCTTTTTGGTGTAAGACCTGGGAGAATAGAGCTGGGAGAGAAGACAGGTGCTGGGAAAATGTCTGCATCTCAGGAGTAAAGGGACGGAAGCTGGGAGGTCCAGCGCCAGTGGGCAACGTTAGCAGACCGTGGATATCGGGGCCCAGACGCTAAGTACTCCTCTGTGTCTATTTCCTGCTTGATTAAGGCAATTGGGAGGCTGGGTATGTACCAGACTTTTGCATCGTAGCTTCTGTTCATCCTCGTGGCCTGACCCATGGAATGGGGGAGGGGGGTGGAGATGATGAGGGACTATATAAGGGACCTGGAGACCCAGGAGAGCCACGGCTCCAGTCCAACCCCAAAAGCCGTTTCTTCTAGAACCAGGAAGAGCCAGGGCTCAGACAAGGTGCAAAGGCAGTGCGCTGGAGAATTCTAGCTCTAAAGAGACTGTTCTCTTTGTTCCATGTGAGTTCTCAACGATGGGCTGACGCCCACACACGCTCTGGAGGGCACTCTACTTAATGTTTATAGACTTAAGGGTTACTCATCCTAAACCCCCACAGAAATGCTCAGAATTATGTTGTACCAAACCCCGGATCTACTGCAGCCCAGTACAACTGACCTCTGAAAGTAGCCATCACGCCATCTGAAAGGTAAATACTGCCCTCATTCTGCATCTGAGGGAATTGAGGCTGGGAAGGATTAAGTGGCCCCAACAATCAAGAAGCTGGTTGGAGGTTAGGCTGTAGTCAAACCCTGGTCCCCATGACTCCAGAAAGTTGGGGGTGGGGGAGCACCACTGAATCTCACATTGGGGGGAGGGGAGTCCAATTAGGTCCCAAGAGCCTGGGATCATGACCTGAGCTGAACCGCAACTGAGCCACCCATTTTAAAGGCCTCTTCTTTCATCAGGATGGGTGAGAACTCTTCCTTAGAACAACCTGACTAGGGATCTAGAAAAGCCTGTGGTCAACCGCTCTAGGCCCCATCCAGCTTCCTGCACACCTTCGCTGTAAGTCCGTACATGGCTTGGTGCCCCTGGTACAGTTGTCTTCGTTCCACCTTTCAGGAAATGGCCTTCCTCCTCCACCTCCAGCCCCCGTATTTGCCCCAGACCTCCTACCTCCCGCGGTCTGGAGGTCCACTGAGGGAGCACTGGCGACATCTAGTGGCCAAGGCCGAAGCAGCAACAGAGGAGTCTGGATTCCTGGTTTTTCCTCTTCTGGAGGTGAGCGTAATCACTACCTACCCTTGGACAGAGGAGGCCCCTCCCAAAGGAGTTTATGAGCTTTCCCAGGAGGGAGAAGCCCAGCAGGAGAGAAGAGAGGTGGGACTAAGGGCTCAGAGACCTGTGGTTTGAATATTAAAAAGAACAGGACTTCGTTTCTTTATCTCAGCTGGTCAAGGGATACCTATGTTAAAAAGCCCAGAAAAGCTGGTGGGTTTTTCTTGATTCTGGTCCAGAATCAAGGGGAAAGAGCCAAATGAGGGCTTCCAGAGTCAGAACCTTGCCATTCTTCTCCCATCGATCTGCATTATCTTCCATGTTCAGTACTGGCTATCTAATGGCTAATGATATGTGGCTATCTAGATGAATTAAACCCCTTCCGTGGCACCAGCTACGGTTCTAGTGCTCAAACGTCACGAATGGTTGGTGCCAACATGCCCAACAGTGCAGATTCTAGAACATTTCCATCACAGAAAGTTAGCATGGATAAATGCTAGTCTATGGGCTAGGAATTTGTTCCCGTGTGTGTCTTCTAAAAATTTTTTCCCATCAAAGTTTCCTATGGAAAGAAGTAAAGGCAGAAAATGGGGGGGGGTAACTGTCATTGTGTCACCCTCCAGCGGGGAAGCACAGACTGACAGAAGCAACGGACACAAATTTGGCTTCAGCTGGGTTTTTTTCCAGATGCATGCTACCGTGTCTTCCTCCAGAGAACATGAGTCAGGTAGGCGTGTGCCTTTGGGGCTCCATTTGTCCCTGGAGGTTAAGAGAAAGCATTCTCTCCCTTTCTTTTCACAATAAATAGCCTTACTTTGTCATGTCTTTGAAGGAAAGTTAGTGGAAATGTTTGGGGTCTTCTGGTTTGGGATAAGGGAAGGGTCTTTGCAGATACAACCTAACTAGGTTCCAAGGCCAGGAAGGAAGTCCTGAACCAGGGACCAGCCACTGATCTCTGACTATCCCATGAGGTCTTGGTACCTCATTTGCTCCTTCAATCAACATTTACCAAGCACTACGGTGTTCCGGGTGCTATCCTAAGTTCTGGGAATTCAGCCACGAGCTGAACATACGCCTTCCCTAATGGAGGGGAGTGACCCACCCATATTAATGAGTCCGGTTCAGTCCATGTAAGATAACAGCTAGCAACAGCTGCCTTGTTCTGAATTTATAACCCTACCCCTATTCCTTAGCGAGCACTGTGCTCTCTGCTCATCATGAATTAATCGACCCCCCCACAATCACATTAGGTCTTCAGTATTGTTATTCTCCCCTCCCACATGCACAAATTCTCTGAAGTAGAGGCGGTTGCTCAAAGCCATGAGGGCGGCACCATCATCCCAGCGCTGGTCTCACGCCTTCTGTATGGAAGGAAATAAGTGTCTGTTGTCTGAAGGCCTGAGTTCCAGACTCACTTCTCTTAGCAAGTAGCCATAGACCTTTGGGTTAATCACGAAATCATTCTGGGCTCAGTTATTCCCCTGGAAGGTGGAGATGGGGGATACCAGGGAACATTTAAGATCCTTTCCAGTTCAAACACTGAGTAGTTCTCAAATGCTAGGAAGGACCCGTAGCTCTGCTGGGGAGAGTCTGTCTTGTTCACCTCTTCTCTGGGGTTAAAAACTGTTGGATGCAGTCTGATGTGCCCCGTGGTGGGAAAATAGAAGCTACTATGGAAACACAGAGCACCTAAGCCAACCTTGGGAGTGTGGGGCATGGGAGTTAGCAAAGAAAGCCTCCTGGAGGAGGTGTTAGGTAAATAGAATCCTGAAGGACAAGCAGAAGTAAGGGGGTTGAAGATGTGGAAAGGGAAGAAACTAGCTGGCCAAGAGCACAGAAATGCCAGAGCCAAGAGTGAGGGTATTCCGTGTAGGTGGTGGATAGTTTGAAAGAAGGAAACCGGGGGGCCTGGAGAGGAGCCCAGTGATGGAGTTCATAAACCCACTCAGAAGTGTTCCCTTTGAGGGTATTAGGCAATCGCTAAACCATGCTGCAGACGGGAAGACAGCCAAAAACACTTTTCAGCATCCATATTAACAAGGTCACGGCCACCAGCTTTGCGATGTCACTCAATAAAAGAGTGCCCTGAGAATTCACCCTGTGCTTTTGGACACAGACCTCCGTAGTTCACAAAGCCATTCCACCTGCCCATGCTCCCAATGCTGTTCAGTGGCCGGGCAAGGACTTTCCAAGTTCAAGTCAAAGTTCCAACCTCTGTTCCATAGCCGACTTGCCAAATCCAGTGGTTGGCTGATCACCCTGGAGGAAAAACTAAAAGCAGGAGCATTTGTATTGGGGGTGATTTTGCAAGGAGCTAGGGGAGTGGAAGTCTGCAATCAAAACCTGTTCTGGTGAGCGTTTCTCGTCCATTGTCCTTCCAGAACAGTCGGTAAGTGTCCGAACCTATGGGACATCCTGGAGGGCTTACCAGAACTTCCTGGGAGGCTTTTTCTCACTTGACTCAGTGGTCACTGAGATCTCTCCCTCCCCGCCCCCTTGCCCCGAGGCCTCTCCCCCTCCACATGCTCCTAGGCTCCCCCCACCACTGCACCTGCCTTCAAGGAAAGGAACCCCTGTGAGGCTCTGTGACACGTGGGCACAGGGCATCGCACAGGTGTGCTGGGTAGGGATTGTAGAAAACTGCTGGCTTAATCATCAGGTGGATGCAAATACCGTAGCCCCCGCTGGTTGTGATGAGGACTTGAAAACCAGCTAGAAAAACACTGAAAAAGGCAATCGTGTCTGGATGCCTGGTGCACCTAGATATTTGCTATGGCTAATGAAAAGATCTGATCCGACCACCTAAAACTTTCAAACAGTTGCGTGTTAAATAATAGAGGTAACCACTATATTCCCAGGGCTCACTTCCTTGCCTATAGTCTTCATCAATAAGAAAAGCACTGACACACCCCCATTGACCAATGAAGAAACAGTTACTCACTGACCTAGACACTGAACGTTTGTGGATTACCTCCTCCCATCCTCGTATAACCGGAGCGGGTATATGCTGATTCGCCCCAGCGATGAGCAGTGATCTCTGCAACGGGCTGGAGAAGTTTGCCTTGTACAGCAACACTGCTCCCTTCCTTTGATCTAGAGCCCAATTTTCCAGCAACGAATTTAGGTCTTGGCCCCCATTTCTTGATTTGTGGCATAATTCTTTCACCTGTGGCTTAGGTGGGTAGAAAGGGCTGACGTTTTCCATCCTGCAGCCCCAACATGAAATTTCGCATGTTCCCATTGCTTTTTATAACACTGACCAAGTTCTGGTTCATCCCATGTAATATGGAGCTTAGAACTGCAAAGGGGGAAAGCTTCCTGGGGTTACCTGGTTATGAAGTCACGTGCTTTCCTTCACTGTAAGAGGAGGACCCCAAGCTCAGCATCAGCGCATGTGGAGCCAGAGTCCTGGGGAATTCAGGATCATGACAGGCTTGCCATCCCCATATGCTGAGGTGTATGAGGTAAACCTTCAGTTTGGCTTCATGAGCCTGAAAACCTAAATACCAGTTACCCAAATAAAAGAAAAGTTGATTTCTGTATCATAAGGCAGTCCAAGGTTGGTAGGGCAGCTCCACAAAACTTTGAAAACCCCAGGCTTCTGTCCTCCCAAGGATGTGCTGCTTTACTCCTGTTTCAAGATGGCAGCCAGAGCTCCAGCCATCACCTCCACATTCCAGGAAGAAGAGAGGAAAGCAACCAAAAAAAGGAATGAGTGGAGATACAAGTTGCTTTTAAGGGAAGTATACTAGTAAGGGTTCTCCAGGGAAATAAAAAAAAAAAAATATATATATATATATATATATATATATATATATATAATGGATAGAGATTTATGAGGGCCTGACTCATGCAATCATCTGCCATTTGTGTTGGAGGTCAAGGAAAACCAACCATATAATTCTAGTCTAAGCCTGAAGGCCTGAGAACCAGGGGAGTCAAGGGTGTAAGTCCCAGTCCAAATCGGAAAGCTAGAGGATGGAGAAAACCAATGTTTGATCGTTCCATGTTGTACCTTTTTGTTCTGAAGTGGCCCCCATGGATAGGGTGACGCCTACGCGCCCTGGTAAGGGATCACCTTCACTCACTCTGATTCAAGTGCTGATCCCTTCCAGAAACGGCCTCACAGACACACCCAGAAATGTTTTACCAGCTCTTGGGTCAACTCTTCATCCAGCTAAGTTGACACATAAAATTAACCATCAGTGGCAGTTTCCTCAAAGCTACCACTATACCGTTTCTACTTTGCTTCAAAACGAAGTGATTGGAGGATGGGGGTTTGCAGAACTGTAGGCTTCTACTCCACATGGCCACCTTCATAGCTAGGAAATGGAACTTCTATTACAAAGAATGAAGCGGAACTGATCCTCGGGGTGGGCAGTGAGCAGCCTCTGCCACTCAAAGATTAGTTAATTAATCCTCCCAACAAACTTAAGAAGTAACCTCTATCATTTGACAGATAAGAATTTGAAGCCTCAGTTTCCTTGACAAGATCTCTTAGTCAAAATTCCTGGCCGTCATCTGACTCAAACTCCTAAGCACCCCCTGGTCAGTACTGCCCAGCCAAGCCACTCCTGAATTCCTGACCCTCAGACACTGAAAGAGAGTAAATGTTTGCCCTTGCTTTAAGCCACTTGCTTTTGGGGTAATTTGTTATGCAATCATTCCTATAGCTTATGGTATGTATCTTCCAAGAAGACTGCATTTTCCCAGGGGATGCTGTGGGGGACAGGGGGGGCACCTGGCTCAGTAGAGAGAGATCATGCAACTCTTGATCTTGGGGTTGTAAGTTCCAGTCCTATGTTGGGTGTACAGCTTATTTAAAAAAAAAAAAAAATCCCGGAGCGCCTGGGTGGCTCAGTTGGTTAAGACAAAATCTTACAAAAAAATAGGAGACTCTTGGCGAGGCTGCCTATGTAGCAGGAAGAAAGCCCTGGGCTCAAAGTCCAAAGACTTGGTTCTTGTCCTGCTTGGGCCTCATAACCGTGCAAGTTTGGAATGGACCCTTCCGGGCCCTGGACCTCAGAATTCTCGTAAGCATGTCTTTAAAGGGAAGGTGCAGCTGTTGGGCTACAGGGCCTCTCTAATCCCGTCCAGCTTTACTATTGTCCCTGCTGGAGGACCAAGGGTATGGGAGGTGAGTGGGGCTCCTTAGGGCAGGCCAGCTGCTGCTCTTTCCACAGCTTTTTGGGCTGCAGCTTATGGTCCCTCTCCAGGCTCTCCACCTCCTGTGTCCAGCCTCCGGAGCCCCACGGCCCCCCTCCTTGAATCAGGGCTTTAATTAAGCTCATGGAAGGCATGGAACCTCTAACTTCTGTGGGTGGAAATTTCTAGGAAGAGGGTCTAAAAGGGGCCACCATGAAGCCTCTCTGGAAAAGCCTTGAGGCTTAGCCACGACACACACCGGAAAAGGAAAGTCGAACTTGTCTGGTCTCCTGGCCAGTGTAATATCTCCAGATGGGTGGCTTTCAACGAGGGGCAACTTGACCCGCCCTGGGGGACATTTGACAATGGAGACACTTGGGGTTGTCAGAACTAGGGAGTGTCATGTAGGTAGGGATGCTGCTGCATAGCCTGTAATCTCAGGACTATCTCCCGGAAGGAGACTTCTCCGGATGGGAATAGCGATAGAGCCGTGTATGGGGAACCTCTAAAGGAAGGTACTCAAGACCGCAAAGAACAGAGGCTCACAATGAAAGGATTTCCCCCAAAAATGTCACAGAGCAAAGGGGACTGTTCCATGATGGTGAGAAGTCTGAAACTAGATTGGGGGTTAGGCAACCCCCCCTACCCCCTGAGATCTCAGCCTCTGATTCTGTTCTGCGCATGCGCCTGGCTGGTTTCCAGGCTCCTGCTGAGGCATTTCTCAGTTGGCGCTGAGACCCTCAAGGAAGGAACCACCCAGACGCAGAGCCTGGGTTTGTGGGGCCTGAAACTTCATATATTTTGGGAGTATCTCCCTTAAAAATGCAGAAGGCATCTGGGTGGACCCCTGAAGCAAAGAGACCTGAAGCATTGATCAGCTTTGGGTGGGGGGGGGTCCACTCTAGAAGCCCAGGGGTGAGGATTCCCCACAGAACCCAAACATTGCCCCTTGAGAAGTGTGCCTGCGGCCAGGAGTCAGCCTCCCAACGGAGGGGAGCAGCACGCACGAAGGGGAGCAGCACGCACGGGAGGACCTCCCCTGCCCCCAAGGGAGGCCGGCTTCTGGTGGCCTGGCACCTCCCTACTGGGCGCCTCACTTAAAAGCCCCAGGCATCTAAGCAGCACCTCGTGGCCCCGCTGCACTGCCCCCTGGTGGACGTCTGCCCAGGCGCAGGCCGGTGGTGGCTCCGGAGAGAAGGCGCTCACCCCGCCCCCCACCACCCTACCCCGCCCCCACCCCCACCCCCACCCCCACGCCGGCTCGGCACCCAGGCACAGGTGCATCCCTGCCTTAGTCCAGTCCCCGCCGGCAGGAGGTCTCTCTCCACCGTGACGGAGAAGCACAATCACCACGGGCGGGGTCTTGCAGATCCAGTTTCCTTTTTCTGATATTTTCAACTCCCAGGCAGAGCTCCTGCTGATCTTAAGGCTTTCCCTGCACAACACGGTCCACGCTCCCACCATCCCCTACCCCCACAGACACGCAGTAACTCCTACTCCGGACAGACGGAACATGTCCCCATGGCAAGGGCTCTGCCCCTGCCAAACACAGTCCCATCCGCTGAGATCTTTTACTTGGTGTCGTCCTCGTCAGTCCTGCACATCTGGACTCAGCCTTCCAAACCAGGGAGACTTCTTGTCCCCATCAGGTGTTCCCACCACACCCTGAACTGTTCTTGCTTTATGATTTGATTGATAAATCGAGGTTTCGATTCAGTCGATCTCCTAAACACGGATTGCCAGGTCAGCCCGGGGCTTGCCTCTAGCGCTCCAAAGATGAAGAGATGTTGCGGTGGTGTGTCTCTGCCTGGAGTCCTGGAGGCGAGGGGGATGTGCTATGGGGCATTCTAGCAGAGGGAATCGTTTCTGCAAAGGCCCTGTGCTCACCAGCCTCCAGGCTGGCCCCCAGTGATCCCTAACTCCTGCTACCTTTGTGCAGTCCCTCCCTGCACTGAACAGGGCTGACTTACATAATGGGATATTACAGAAACGACTGTGGTTCCTGACGCTGGGTCATAAAAGATCTCGTAGTTTCCCATCTGCTCAGTTGAGTCACTCAGTCTAGAAGTCCTAGGGCCTATCTGGGAGGAGCCCTACAGAGCCCTCTACCCAGCAAGGAGCTGAGGCCTTCAGCCAACAGGCCTGTGAGAGCTCCCTGCGAGGGGATTCCTACTGCTCTAGTCAAGTCTTCAGATGACTGCAACCCCAGCTGACAGGTCCTTCATGAGTTTGTGGTCAATCCGAGGCAGAACCACCTAGCTGAGCTGCTCCCAAATTTATGACCTAAGGGAGTAGATCTGTTGTTTCAAGCCAACTGAGTTTGGAATGACTTGTTACACAGCATTGGCTGACTAATACAGGCCCTAAGGCCACGTGAAAGACCACAGGGAGCTACACCAATGTCTTCCGTTAGGTGAAGGGTCCAACAGGAGAGCAGCTCAGAACAAGACTGGGAAAGAAGGCAAAGACCAGATAGTGAAGGGGATTCTAAATCATGTCAAAGCCTCAAAGTTTGCTTTGGGGCACCTGGGTGGCTTCATCAGCTGAGCATCCAACTCTTGATCTTGGCTCAGGTCATGATCTCAGGGTTGTGGGATCAAGCCTCACATCAGGCTCCTCACTCAGCACCAAGACTCAGGATTCTCTCTCTCTCTCTCTCTCTCTCTCTCTCTCTCTCCCTCTCTCTCTCTCTCATCTCCCCTCTGCCCCTCCTCTCAATCTCTCTCAGACTCTTTTTAAAAATTAAGTCTGCTTTGCGCCCAGAGTGATGGAGAAGAATTGATGGGATTTGAGCAGTGGATTGACCTGATCAGATTTTTCTCCAGAAAGATGACTGTGGGGGAGGGGGGGTGGCACAGCTGGTTAATTGGGCAGCTCTTGGCTTCAGCTTAGATCAGATTCTCAGGATGTTGAGTTCGAGCCCGCCATTGGGCTTCACACTCAATGCAGTCTGCTGGAGATTCTCTCCTCTCCCTCTCCCCCTTCCCCCAATAGTGCATGTGCTCTCTCTCTCTCTCTCTCTAAAAAAAAAAGAAACCAAGAAACAAAGAAAAAGAGAGAGAGAGAGAGAGAGAGAGAGAGAGAGAGAGATGGCTGTGGCTCCAGAGGGAGGAGGGATTGGTAAGAGAGGGTAACTTCGTCACTAGAATAGAGAGAAATGGATGGGCTTTAAGACACTGGGGAGGTGGAATCCAGAGGACTCACTTTCCTTTAGGTCAGCTCTGGACAACAGTGGGGGGGCGGGGGGGGAGGCAGGGACTTCCCTGGTCAAATGAATGGAAAGTGGCATGGCTTACTGAGAAAGCGTGCGAGGCGCAAGTTGGAGGGGCATGAGTGAAGGCAGACGAGAAGTGCCTAGTGGATGTCCAGAGACAGCCAGGAAAGACTTGGACATGCACTATGGAAAGGGACAGCTTGGGCTGTGGAACCAGGAGTGGGAGGATTCCCATTTGGACGCACCTGTCACTCCTGGGGAGTGTGGGGGATGGGCTGCAGCTCCTCACAAGGCCACAAGGCAACACTGACCTCCGTGACTGTGCTGTGACAGGTCATCTCTGGTGACAGGTCATCTCATCAGCGGCCACTTAGCGCCTCTTCTATGCCTCCCGCTGCTCTGTATTTTATCTAATCATGTGTATTAACAGGACAGTTTTAAACCTAATATTCCCAACCTGGCATCCACCTACATGAAAACCTTTTACCTCTGTTGCCTTTTTTTCTAAAATTTTTCTAAAATTTTATTCATTTATTCGGAGAGAGACACCGTGATGGAGAAGCAGGCTTCCTGTTGAACAGGGGAGCTGGATGCAATCCCAGAATCATGACCTGAGCCAAAAGCAGAAGCTTAATGGCTGAGCCACCCAGGCATCCCCTCTTTTGCCTTTTTGAAAATGAAAATTCCTTTGTAGTTGAAAGACCTAAATGTGAGACAGGAACCCATCAAAATCCTAGAGGAGCACACGAGCGGTAACCTCTGTGACCTCAGCCGCAGCAACTTCTTCCTAGACGCGTCTCCAAAGGCAAGGGAAACAAAAACAAAAATGAACTATTGGGACTTCATCAAAATAAAAAGCTTTGGGGCAACACAGGAAACAGTCAACAAAACTAAAAAACAACCGACAGAATGGGAGAAGATATTTGCAAATGACATACCAGATAAAGGGCTAGTATCCAAAATCAATAATGAACTTATCAAACTCAACACCCAAGGAACAAATAATCCCATCAAGAAATGGGCAGAAGACATGAACAGACATTTCTGCAAAGAAGACATCCAAATGGCCAACAGACACATGAAAAAGTGCTCAACATCCCTCAGCATCAGGGAAATACAAATTAAAACCACAGTGAGATACCACCTTACACCAGTCAGGATGGCTAAAATTAACTAGTCAGGAAACTACAGGTGTTGGCAAGGATGCGGGGCAAGAGGAACCCTCCTGCACTGTTGGTCGGAAGGCAAGCTGGTGCAGCCACTCTGGAAAACAGTATGGAGTTTCCTCCAAAAGTTGACAGTAGAGCTACCCTATGCCCCAGCAAAAGCACTAAACTGGGTATTTACCCCAAAGATACAAATGTAGTGATCTGAAGGGGCCCCTGTACCCCCAATGTTTATAGCAGCAATGTCCACAATAGCCAAACTTGGAAAGGGCCCAGATGTCCATCAACAGATGAATGGATAAAGAAGATGTGGTGTAGATATACACTGGAATACTATGCAGCCATCAAAAAGAATGAAATCTTGCCATTTGCAATGCCGTGGATGGAACTAGAAGGTATTATACTACATGAAAGCAGTCAGAGAAAGACCATTATCCTATGATCTCACTCATATGTGGAATTTAAGAAACAAAACAGAGGCTCATATGGGAAGGAAGGGGAAAATAAGACAAAATCAGAGGGAGAAAAACCATAAGTGACTCTTAATCATAGGGAACAAAGGGTTGCTGAAACGGAGGGGAAGGGAGGGGAGGGGGGAGGGGGTAACTGGGTGACGGGCATTAAGCAGGGCACGTGATGTCATGAGCACTGGGTGTTATATGAGACTGATGAATCACTGACCTCTACCTCAGAAACCAATAATGCATTATGTTAATTAATTGAATTTACATAAATAAAACATCCTTTGTAGAAAGAGAACTAAACAGAAGCGTTAAAAGTCTTAGGTCTAAATCTTGACTCTGCCACCTACTGGCTGATTTAAAGACTTTTCTGAGCCTTGATTTCACCGTCAAATCAGGAAGAATACTAATACTGGCTTCACAAAAAAGTCATGAGGACAAGATAATTTTGTGTGAAAGATACCTTATGAGCTAAGCTCTCAAATAGGGTTTGCTTTAAGAGAATGCTACTTCTAGGCAATATACCCATTCTTTCATTGGTCTGAGGTTATCTATTATTAAATATATAATCGCAGTCCATCAGTTAAATCTTAGAAGTCTTAGCAGCTCCTCATTGGTCAGATGTTACCGCTCTCTCCCGCCTGCCTTCCCAGCGCTGTGGGTGCGTCTTGTATGCACGGATTTCAAGGATCGGTGGTTTCCCTCCCCCTCCACAGGACACACTCCTGTGTTCATCAGATAGCCCTCTGCAGCTAGCATCACCTGTAATACAAAGCAGGCATTTATTTGCGACGTGTTGGTTCAAACTGGAATGCCTGGTAGCGATGTTTTGGGTTGCATTGACATTTGACTTGTGTAAACGGAACCTGTTCTAGGGCGCGCTCAGTGAATCACCACCGCGGACACCGTTAAGACTGTATTATAGCTGGCTAGCCGGTCTCTGCCAGGGCCCGGGCCTAGGGCGGTCTAGGTTTTGAAAGAGAGGAAACCTGTCCTGGTGGGCATGCTTCCAAAGAAATGAAACAATCCCCGTGGGTTTGTCTCCAAAGGAACAGAACGTATCCAGGTGAACGTGTGTCCATTCAATAGCAAAGCGACAGCGGGAAGCTTATTCTTGAACAGAAGCGGGAGTAGCTGGTTGTGCACGCTAGCGCAGTCGGGTGATTTATTATAGCTGTGTGATCAGCCAGGGCTGGTTAGGTGTCTTCCAGCTCTGCGTTCTGGGAAATGCTTATGTTGTTGGGCTCACCTAGGGTCAGATGTCCTAGTTAGCCTCACAACCGCCATTTGGGGTATCTGATGACGATTTAACAAACCGTTAATCTCAAAAGTTAAACTGAACTCCAGTGAATTAAAAAAAAAAAAACTTCCTCTAGATCACAACTATGTTAACTCAGTTTTACGTGCAGGAAAATATTTGCTTTATGTTATTAGGCAGATTTCTAGAATTCTGAGATCAAACACCCAGAGGGTGAAGAATGAGTTGCTGGGGGAAGCGAGGAGGGGGAAAAGCAGAGCGATGCTTAAGGGAAAGCAGGAACTCATACTTGGACCCAAAAAGAAGCTGTGTGACCTGCGGGAGTTTTGAGATAATTATATTGAGGTCTGGGCTGATTTGCAATTGGGAGGGGCTTCAAGTGCGCCACTGAGAGGGATACCTGAAAAGGCCACAAGATGGCGAAATTACTCCAGGAGTCTCTCCTGGTCCTTCCCACCCGGGGACCTATGGCTCTCTTTGTTCAGACTTCCTTTCCTGGCGAAATGTCACCAACACCATCTTCCATTTTGTCTCTTCACGCTCCCCGCCTTCCCTTAAGCCCGATTCTTGTGACTAGCCTTAGTGCAAAAACGACTGATTTTATTGCTATTTGTTCAATATTTTATTTTTACTTATGTATTTTTTGTTATTTGTTAAATTTTTAAGATCATGATATGGTCTCTGTTGTGTTTGGATGAAATGTTTTAATACAAAATATAAGATCAACCAACCAAAAAACGTGTGAGGCTGATCTTTCCCTTTTTGTGAGTTACCGCCCAGAGAGATGGACCGGCGGAGACCGTCAGAAACAAGTGCTCACTGGAGGCTAAGACATACCCTTAGCTGGGGAGAGAAGCTGTCACTGCCCTTAAGTTGAGCCAGCAAGGAGGCTGAGCCCCAACCCCAGACAGTGAAGGACAAAAACCCCAAATGGTCTACCTCTTAAATTTTTTATTCTGGAAGAATTCAACAATACGAAAGCTCGAATAATATGGCAGATTCAGATACAAACATATGGAGGGTCTGATACTATTAAACCTGGAAAGACGCTTGAGGCAAATGTGAGCTCCCAGTTTGTTGAGGCCACTTTATTTTATTTTTATTAACATATAATGTATGATTTGCTTCAGGGGTGCAGGTCTGTGAATCGTCAGTCTTACACACTTCACAGCGCTCACCATAGCACATACCTCCCCACGGCCCATAACCCAGCCACCCCATCCCTCCCACCCCACCCCCCAGCAACCCTGTTTCTTTCCTGAGATTGAGTCTCCTATGATTTGTCTACCTCCCTGATCCAATCTTGTTTCATTTTTCCCTCCCTTCCCCCCACAGTCCCCCACCCTACCTATCAAATTTGTGGAGGACACTTTCAATGCGCATTCCCAGCACCCTGGGTCTCCCCCTACAGCCCCGAGGGGAAGGCCTGAAAGAGGGAAGGTGGGGAGGGGGGACGGATCACTCACTGGTTTTAGAGGGCAGCTGGGAAAGCAGACCTGAGGAGGTGACCAATTTCAGCCCCAGAAAGGATTTGAATCCTGGTCTGGTGCCCTGTCCTGCAGGGGCTTTTTACCTGGGTGGCTTCTAGGGACACCTGAATGCCCAGAAAATGATATGGCTAGGCATTTTCCTAGGGAGAAGACTCACTACTCCCACCCGATTGTCAAAAGCTTCCTGGCCACTCCTTACGCCCTAATCTCTTCACCCAGGCCAGAATAAAAAAGTCTAAAAAACCCACTGATACTGATGATGCTGATCTAGTCTCTCTTCTGATGGTCACACTGTTCTTTGAAATATGATGGCCTATGAAATCTTAATAAAAAATGATCCTAGGGAATTAAAAACAGGTATGTACAGAATTTTTCTACTAAAGAAATTTACTATGCATTTAGGCACTTCGTACAGGAAATACTAGGTGTGTTAAATTCACAGCTCTGAGCAGAAATGACATGCTAACCTGGAGGATGTTTAATAATAACGAGACCCAAGAGGTACCTGGGTGGCTCGGTTGCTTAAACATCTGCTTTAGGCTCAGGTCATGATCCCAGGGTCCTGGGATTGAGTCCCAAGTTGGGCTCCCTGCTTGACAGGAAGCCTGCTTCTCCCTCTCCCACTCCCTCTGCTTGTGTTCCTTCTCTTGCTGTGTCTCTCTCTGCCAAATAAATAAATCATACCGAAATATAAAAAAATAAAAATAAATAAATAAAATGATATCCAAAATCATTAACAAATTTGGGAAAATGTGCCTTGTTTGACCATCTGTTAAATGCATTTTTCATTTTCAGATATTTCCGAAATCATTTTGGAAATAAACACAAACATATATGTTCACAGAAAATGCCACTTACGGCTTTAATATCGAATATAACCGTCACAGCTCAGAAAAATAGCATAAAGTGCAAAAGCTCCATTTCAAAAGGCTTCAAATCCCTCTCAAAGCGATGGAGATTAAATGCTCCCACAGCCAGAGGGTACACGGCCCTTCCACGGCACAACTCTATGAGTATAAAACAAGGGATATATCTGAAAATACTGTATGTGCTCTGATTACATACTGTGATTATAAAATCGTCTTCAGTCTGGCTTAACAGAGAAAAGAAACAACCCAAACAATTAGTCCTTTAGAACAGAGGCCTTTTTCTTTTCTTTTTCTTTTTTTTAATCTGGAGGAGTATGTCCATAAAATCCAATCTGGCTGGCCAGTTCTCTTTGGGGCAGCTTGAATGGTCGCACCCAGGCAAAGGGCCGGCAATGAAAGGTCCCAAGCTCACTTGGGACAAGGAGCTATGGCGGGGGGAGGGGGTGCTCGCTGGACAAGCTTCAGTCCTCCCTCGCCCCCCGGAGATGGCTGTGTGTCAGCCCTGTGGGAGAAGAGCCAAGGAAACTCCATCCCACTCTTAGATCCCCCAACATGGCGATGGCCCACATAAGCGTGATGAACTGGTGAAATGTTTTTACAACCTGAGAAATCCAATAAAAAGAACAAGTTATGGTTGTTTCGTTTTGGTTTGGTTTTTTTTTAGAAAGTCTGTGCTTGATGACCATCAAGCTTAGATCCCCCAACAGAACATCTTGGATAGACAATTAATGTTATAGGCACTCATTCAAGGGACAGGCCTCGTTTCCCCCAAAATGTAGCCTGTTACCAAATAGATTCCGGTTATCTGTCTATCCCTGTATACCTTCAATATATTCACTGAAGTGTTAATGATACAATCATAGAGAGAAAGGATTTTTTTCTAAAAATCAAGATTCAATCGAGTATTGGAAAATGAGAATCACTGATTTCAATGATTGCTTAGTAACCAGGAGAGCAATGTTTAATACCTTAGATCCGATTAATTCCTACTAGTTCTCAATCTTAGGCAAATTCTATCTAAGCAAAACAAACAAACAAAAAGCCATGACCTAACTCCAAAACATCAAATCTCCAAGTCCCTGCATTATTAAGGGGAAAAAACAAAAAGATTCTTGATTGCACACTAATAAGTTATTCATTTTTAAATCTGAAAACCTAATGAGAAAGCGATTTCCTGCAACTTGTCAATCCGAGAGCAGAGGCCCCTGGAAAAGTAGAATTCAGTTCATTATTTCTTAGGACCTATTCATGTCAGGCTCGATTTAAAAAGAAGACTCAGTAGTAAGCCAGCATCCAGTGATGAGGTCTCAAGTGGACAGCTAACTGGAGTGTATTCCAAAAGCTGTGCCTCATGAAAAATATGCAACTGGCATTTATATTCCGTTCAAGCTACCAGATGAACTGTCCACTCTAAAAGACGGCTGTTTACAACGCTGGGAGGGGGGGGGTGCAGTAAGGGGGAAGATGAGAAGGAAATACACCAAAATATCAAAATATTAGCAATTACTGTCCTTGGACAAGAGAAATACAGACTTTTTTCCCCTTCAACTTTCCTGTTGTTTTCCAATTTTCTTTCAAGAGTGCTTAGTGCTAGAAAAGCATCCTAAATATAAATGTAAATATAGATATGATGCCAGATAGATATGATGTCTAACTCATTCCACCTCTTTCTCGATTTACCATCTTCACGCTAACAAGCTAGAGTGATTTTTTATTCAAGAGTTCTGTTTTTGTCCTCAAATATACCCATTCAGTACTTTATCAGCCCTCAGCTCATTAAAACCAATCTCTATAGAAGGGGCTTCTGATTTTTTTTTCTTTCTTTTTATAGCAAAAACCTCCCTTCTGACATCTTAATTAAGTCATCTGTCTTGTGGGAGATGGAAACAGCCCTGTGAGTCGGGGCACCAATTTCCTTATTTCCAGCAGTCACGCTGTATCCCTTTTTCCAAAGGACACTCAGAAACTTCCAGAAGAGCAAGGTCAAAGAGTTGAAGGCTGGAGGTGATGATCGTCAGGGACCCACCCACCCCTTCACCTGATAGGGAGACACAGTCTCTCCATAAGTACTGAAACAGCACTCCTGGCACTGAGGAACTCTCAAGACAGAAATTAGATCTCACACGGAACACCAGCCCTTCCCACGGCCCCCTGCCTCTCCTCATCCAAACTTCCACACTAGGACAGCTGGGCCTGAAGCACATGGAAGCTTCTCCCTATTTTGGAGGATTTCCATACTACAGAATGGATGAGCCCAGAACTGATACCAGGCGAAATTAATCTGAAGCAGGGACTGCTATTTCCCGTTTAAAAATTCTAGACTGCAGTTTTAAAACTCTTGGTGGTTCCAAGAAACATCGAGGTCTCGGAGGTGTGCTAGAACCCCACAAATACATACACACCTTTTTTCAAAGTATATTTTTAAACTATAATAAACAGGTACACTCCTTCAATACCATATTTTTTGCCACAATTTAACTCGCATTTTCACTGCATGACATTAGGGAGATATGTAAGTTTAACCTTAAAATAATAAAATACAACACATTTCTCACATTTGGGTTCCATCAAAATTTCTTACTGCAAATAGGGTTCTGCCAAATAAATAACTTGAAAAATCACAGAAATAGAGCCAAGTCATTCATTTTTAAACTCTCAGTTCATTGTTCCTTATTGGACTTTTCACCTTGAATCCTGTACAAAATTCTAATTAAAGCAAGAGTTCCTAGACACGCCACAGGCTGGTATGGCCCAACTCTTCGATCCTTGGTGACAAGACTCCTATCCTCACGAGGACACCTCCGTCCTGCGGTCGTTCACAATGGATTGCTGCAACGTAGATGTCAGGGGGACAGTGAGTATCCCTGAGGTCATGTGTTCCCCCTAACACCTTGGTGACCGTTTCTGGAGTCTTCATTCAGCCCAGTGAAGAGGTTAGTGGTAGCCGGTGTCATCTGAGCTGAGGAAAAACTCAGAAGGCAACAGACTTGTCATTGCACCAGCAACCCAAAAAGCCAGCTGGGGTCCCCTCTGTACTCGAGAGAAGCAGCCATCAGATGCTTGGAGAAACCGTAGAAAGCACCTTATACTGTGAGAGTGTGGAGAACGATTCCCGCAGAAAATACTGGACAAGGAAGAGGCGAGTTTTTCAAGGAGAGCTTCCAGAATCGAAGGCTTCCCATTCACAGAAGTTTCTAGAACGTCGTGTTTGCTCCAGATGTTGAACCAGGATCCCCACCGTGACCATCCGAAGGCCTTGACCTTAGAGCTCAGCAGGAAGGAGTCAGGGTCTGTGTGCAGAGGGCTCAGTGACACCTACTTTTCTCCCAGTGCTAGAGGCCACCAGGCTGGGGGGCAGAGAGGGCTGCAATGTCAACATTTAGAAATTGTGCTCATCTTCAAGAATGGCTTACAGCGGAGTGTAGCTTTTGGCACAGAGGACTTTTCCGACTGCTTCACCCTCCTCCGGAGTCCCCGGCTCTCAGCAGAGGTAGTAGAGAAAAGATTCACAAGCACATGAAAATCTGGTTACTGAGTCTCCAAGTAGACCAGTAGCCTCCTAAGCCACAAGCCCTGCGCCGGTTTCCTCGGCTTGGTTTTATTTTAGGACTGTTTCCCCAAATGAAAATGTCTGGCGTCTTCCACCTGTCAGATGGTCTTTCCTGTCAGTCTGCCAGCAGGAGCCCCCTCCGGGCGCACATGGGGACGGTGGGGTCTGGAGCAAGCTCCTTCTGGGAAATGAGGCCCCTAAGGGGCTGCTCTGCCACCACAAAGGATACAGCCCAACCAGGCGCCGCAGCTGGAAGGGACGCTGAGATCTCCCTGGTGGCCCTCAGCTCCCCACGTTCCACCTTCTGGAAAGGGGCAGACCCTGCCCCCCCCACGCCTGGGCCACAGACATGCTAGTTAGAGGCCAAGGGAACAGAATACTAAAAAGACAGACCCTACCCCCAACCCTACAAACCACAGGCTGTCTCTGCTGGCAAGTGAAGCCCAGTGCACAAGGAGAAATGAGCAGAGAAGCGAGCCACTGCCTTCCATCACGTGATCTTGACCGGTGATTTCTTGCTGGCACACAGGAGGGACACGTAGGGGACGCCGATGAAGGCCCATTTCTCACTGGGCCAGAACTTGATGACGGGTCCCTGCTCGGGGATCTCGGAGGCAGCATCAAAGTAGGCAAAGCAGACGCAACCCAGGTAGGCGGCAAGGCAGATGAGGATGTGCCTGGAAAGGACGCAGGAAGTGAGCACCCAGCAGGGGCAAACAAAGATGGCCGCCGTGGGGCGAGCCTGCCCCTCCCCCACGGCCACCCCCCCTCTGGCGGGAGGACCCCGCAGCGTCCCTTCCAACCCCGAGGGGGTAAGGTAACCAACAATCCCGCCAACAGCAGGAGAACCGTAAATCTGGGGCAAACGTGGCCTGTTTTAGAAAGTTCTAAACTATTCCACGTGGTGACAGGAGCAAACATGCAAATGCCTTGGAGGCTCAGCGCTGAAGACTGAGGCCCAAGGATTTGAAACCGGTGCTAAGGGGCGCCTGGGTGGCTCAGTTGGTTGGGCGGCTGCCTTCGGCTCAGGTCATGATCCCAGAGACCAGGGTTCTAACCCCGCATCGGGTTCCCTGCTCACGGGAAAGCCTGCTTCTCCCTCTCTCACTCCCCCTGCTTGTGTTCTCTCTCTGTGTCTCTGTCAAATAAATAAAATCTTAAAAAAGAAAAAAGAAAAGAAACAGATGCCTAGGAGATGGAACTGAGAACATCTGATTAGATCCCGCCCTCTTCGACCTTGCTTACACACAGTTTATGCTCTTTATTAGGAATCCTTTTATACTGACTTAACTGCTTTTATAGTAGGGAAACTTTATTTTATTGAATCTGTAAAAAGCTGTAACATGAATCTTTTTATCAAGCAAGGGACCGTTTAAATGCAGGAAACCCTTTTCTACTGAAATTGAATTCTAGATGAGCTAAATATTTTTTTTTTTTAAGATTTTGTTTATTTGACAGAGAGAAACACAGGTTGAGAGGGAACACAAGCAGGGGGAGTGAGAGAGGGAGAAGCAGGCTTCCTGCGAGCTGGGATTCCGAGGTTGGACTGGATCCAGAAACTCCAGGATCATGACCTGAGCCGAAGGCAGACTCTTAACGACCGACCCAGCCACCCAGCTGACACGAGCTAAAGATTTAAAACCTATTTTTAAAATAGAGTCAAAGAAAATATTCTTACGAACTTTGGTGGGGGAGGCCTTTCTCATACTGACAAAGTCCAGAAACACTACAGGAAGAGACTGACCAGTGTGAGAACATGATTGTTGAAAAACTATATGACATAAAAATACCATCATAGGGGTGCCTAGGGGGCTCACTCGTTAGGCATCTGCCTTTGGCTCAGGTCATGATCCCGGGATCCTGGGATTGAGCCCCACCTCCGGCTCCCTGCTCGGCAGGAAGCCTGCTTCTCCCTCTCTCACTCCCCCTGCTTGTGTTCCTTTTCTAGCTGTGTTTCTCTCTCTCAAATAAATAAACTCTTAAAAAAATATACCATCATATACTGAAAGACAAAGGGAAAACGGGGGTGGGAGGGTGAGATATTTGTACCATATGACCAAAGAGTTAAAATCCCTACATTCTGGGGGCTGGCTCAGTCAGTTGAGCAGATAACTTTTGATTTGGGCTCAGGTCATGATCGTGTCCCATCTTGGGCTCCTCATGGGCTGTGGAGCCTGCTTAGCAGTCTCTCCCTCCCCTTCTGCCCAACCCTCTCACACACCTGCACTCTCTCTCAAAAAATAAAATAAAATCCCTATATTCCAAAGAACTCTCAAAAACGAATCCTTTCACAGGATGCCCTTTAAAACAATGAGGGTGGAGAGCAGGCAGTGGGTAGAGATGATGGAATGACTGACACTGGCCTCTGGCTGATGGACACTGAGACTGGACGCTGCCTCCATGAGCACTCAATGCAGTATTCTCTGTACTCTGGAAAATGATGCAAATCTGCATAACACATCCAGTTGTTGGACAGTAATGACTGGTTACTCGGTGCCAGACACGAGGGTGCTAGATATACTTTTTCTTAAAACAGAAATGCTGGGCACTTGGGTGGCTCAGTGGGTTAAAGCCTCTGCCTTCGGCTCAGGTCATGATCTCAGGGTCCTGGGATCGAGGCCCGCATTGGGCTCTCGGCTCGGCAGGGAGCCTGCTTCCCCTCTCTCTCTGCCTGCCTCTCTGCCTACTTGTGACCTCTCTCTCTGCGTCAAATAAATAAAATCTTTAAAAAAAAAAAAAAAAACAACAGGTGGCACCTGGGTGGCTCAGTTATTGGGCAACTGCCTTCGGCTCAGGTCATGATCCTGGAAGCCCGAGATTGAGCCCCGCATCGGGCTCCCTGCTTGGCGGGAAGCTGCTTCTCCCTCTCTCACTACCCTTGCTTGTGTTCCCTCTCTGGCTGTGTTTCTCTCTGTCAAATAAATAAAATCTTAAAAAAAAAAACAAAAACAGAAATGCTGCACAAGGAAGACAAATGAGAGGGTACCTTTAAAACACAGAAATGCACACAGTGAACTTACATTGAAAAAGAAGCTCAACAATACTGGTTCTTTACAAAGACATGAAAATAAAAATATTTTTAATCAGGGTAACAAGCTTTAAGAGTTAACATCTAGTACATATGAAAGTATGGGTAAACCATTGTTCAACATAGTGTTAGAAGTCCTAGCAACAGCAATCAGACAACAAAAAATAAAAGGTATTCAAATTGGCAAAGAAGAAGTCAAACTCTCTCTCTTTGCAGATGACATGATACTCTATGTGGAAAACCCAAAAGACTCTATCCCCAAACTACTAGAACTCGTACAACAATTCGGTAATGTGGCAGGATACAAAATCAATGCACAGAAATCAGTTGCGTTCTTATACACTAACAATGAAAATCTAGAAAGGGAAATCAGAGAATAGATTCTGTTTACTATAGCACCAAAAACCATGAGATACCTAGGAATAAACCTAACTAAAGAAGTTAAGGATCTGTACTCGAGGAACTACAGAACACTCCTGAAAGAAATTGAAGAAAACACACAAAAATGGAAGAGCGTTCCATGTTCATGGATCAGAAGAATAAACATTGTTAAAATGTCTATACTGCCCAGAGCAATCTATACTTTCAATACCATCCCGATCAAAATTCCACCAACATTTTCCAAAGCACTGGAACAAACAATCCTAAACTTTATATGGAGTCAAAAAAGACCCCAAATTGCTAAGGAACTGTTGAAAAAGAAAAGCAAATCTGGGGGGCATCATGTTACCTTATTTCAAGCTTTATTACAAAGCTGTGATCACCAAGACAGCATGGTACTGACACAAAAACAGACAAATAGACCAATGGAATATGGTCCAGATATGGACCCACAAATCTATGGTCAAATCATCTGCAACAAAGCAGGAAAAAATATCCAGTGGAAAAAAATAAAAGTCTTCAATAAATGGTGCTGGGAAAACTGGACAGCTACGTATAGAAGAATGAAACTAGACCATTCTCTTATGTCACACACAAAGATAAACTTGAAATAGATGAAAGACCTCAATGTTAGACAGGAATCCATCAAAAATCCTAGAGGAGAACATAGGCAGTAACCTCCTTGACATCGGCCACAGCAACTTCTTTCAAGACACGTCTCCAAAGGCAAAGGAAACGAAAGCGAAAATGAACTTTTGGGACTTCATCAAAATAAAAAGCTTCTGCCCAGCAAAGGAAATAGTCAACAAAACAAAGAGGCAACCTACGGAAGGGAAGAGGCTATTTGCAAATGACGCTACAAAGGGCTGATATCCAAGATCTATAAAGAACTCCTCAAACTCAACACCCAAAAAGACAATCACATCAAAAAATGGGCAAGAGACATGAAGAGGCACTTCTCCATAGAAGACATACAAATGGCTAACAGACACATGAAAAGATATTCGTCATCACTAGCTATCAGGGAAATTCAAATCAAAACTACATTAAGATACAACCTTACACCAGTCAGAATGGCCAAAATTAACAAGACAGGAAACAACAAGTGTTGGAGAGGTTGTGGAGAAAGGGGAACCCTCTTACACTGTTGATGGGAATGCAAGCTGGTGCAGCCACTTTGGAAAACAGTGTGGAGATTCCTTAAAAAATTAAAAATAGAGCTACTCTATGACCCTGAAATTGCAGTACTGGGTGTTTACCCCAAAGATGTAGTGAAAAGAAGGGCCATATGTACCCCAGTGTTCATTGTAGCAATGGCCACAATCGCCAAACTGTGGAAAGAGCCAAGGTGCCCATCAACAGATGAATGGATAAAGAAGATGTGGTCCATATATACAATGGAATACTATGCCTCCATCAAAAAGGATGAATACCCACCTTTTGTAGCAGCATGGACGGGATTGGAAGAGATTATGCTGAGTGAAATAAGCCAAGCAGATAAAATCAAGTATCACATGGTTTCACTTACGTGTGGAGCATAAGGAGTAATATAGAGGACAGTAGGAGAAGGAAAGGAAATTGGAAGTAGGGTAAATAGGGGAAGGAGATGAAACATAAGAGACTTTGGACTCAGAAACAAACTGAGGGTCTTGGAGGGTGGGGGGGGATGGGAGAGCCTGGTGGTGGGTACTGAGGGCACATAGTGCATGGAGCACTGGGTGTGCGGCATAAACAATGAATCTTGGAACACTGAAAAAATAAAGAAAGAAAGAAAGAAATTTAAAGACATTAAAAAAAAGTATGGGTAAAAGGCATTGTCTTACAGACTTTAATAAAAAGTATGCAGTCATACTCCAGAAATACAGACCTATATATGTATCTGCATCTATAAATACAGATATAATCTATATAGAAAATTTAACCTAAGGAAATGTGCAGGCATGTGAACAAATAACCTAATTACCTATTGACAGGGAGGCTGGCTAAATGAATTCTAAAACATCCACACTGTGAAATATTAATTGGACCCAAAAGGTGGAAGATAATATATATGCATTGGTAAGGAAAGTTGTCCCCAGTCTAGTATTCCCTATATAAGAAAACAAAACAAAATACCTTCTATCACATATAGAACGATGCTAGATTTGTTTATAAAAAGTATAATTAGAGAAATAGACATGAAAAATCTGGAAGGAAGGGCACCGAGCTGGCTCAGTCAGTGGAGTGTGCAACTCTTGATCTTGGGGCTGTGAAAAGACAATTATCATGTGATCTCACCGACATGAGGATTTTGAGAAACAAAACGGAGGATTATGGGGAAGAGAGGGAAAAATGAAAAGATGAAACCAGAGAGGGAGAAAAACTATAAGAGACTCTTAATCTCAGGAAACAAACTGAGGGACGGGGTGGCCGGGTGATGGACACTGGGGAGGGCATGTGCTAGGGTGAGTGCCGTGAACTGTGTAAGACTAATGACTCGCAGACCTGCACCCCTGATGGAAATCATACATTATATGTTAAAAGTAAATAAATAATTTTTTTAAAAAAAAATATCTGGAAGGATAAGCCTCAGGCTGTTAACAATTGTCACTCTGGTGGACAGAATTATGAGAACCCCTCTATACTTCTTTTAAATTTGTTCTTAAAACATCGTAACTGGGGCAAAAATACGGTTCAACTTTGAAAAGGGGAAGTACACCAAACTCAGACACAAATTCAAGTCTGAGCCAACATTATTATAACCTAATTTATGAATTTTGCTTCAATTGCTAATGTTACTAAGAAGCTTGGATCGATAAAAATATGTACTTACTGTACCTCGAATGAGGTCATATTTACAAAGGTGTATACTCTTACCAAAGTCATCCAAGGGCACACTTAAAATCTATAGTTTACTGTCGCTATTATAACTCTAATTTATAGTGCATAAATTCACTAGTGTAAGTCGAGGCTGAACCTAAAAAAATACCAGGCAAAGGCCCCGCAGACTGGCATCTCAGGTCTGTGCTGTTTCACTTTGTTTTGTCTTTTGCAAGCAGTCTGGGGAGTGCCCAAGCCCCCAACGGAGAGCAAGCTGGGTCTCGGGCTCCATCTCCACAAGGTCCCCCGTTCAAGGCAATTCACACGTAGAGTTTTAGGCATCGCCTGATGGAAGTCAGGGCTCCTCTGAGGTCTTGGATCTAATAAGGTGTTTCCAGCTCCTTACCCCCAGAATTCTCCCTGGGGGCTCTCAGTTTACAAGGGACATCCTAAAGCAGTTTTCCCTTCATCCTTGTACTCTTTTGCAATCAGAAGTTCTGGGGCACGGGAAACAGGGCTCTGGATTTGGAGCTGGAACAGTTCATAGGAAAAAAGCACTCGACTTCCTCCTCAGCGTTCTGAGTGTATGCTGTTTAATAAACTGCTTGCAGGGCGCCTGGGTGGCTCAGTCATTGAGTGACTGCCCTCGGCTCAGGTCATGATCCCGGAGTCCCAGGATCGAGCCCCGCATCAGGCTCCCTGCTCGGCGGGGAGCCTGCTTCTCCCGCTCCCCCTGCTTGTGTTTCCTCTCCTGCTATGTCTGTGTCAAATAAATAAATAAAATCTTTATTAACTTTATTTTTAAACTGCTTTCTGCTTTTTTTTCTTTAACTTAAGCGCACATCCTCAGCGTTCCAATGCACAGCCGCTCCAGTTCCCAATGACCGAATTCCCTGGTGAGTGACCCTGAATAATGATTCGCTTCTCTGGGCATTTGTCTCTACCTGTAAAGTGAATGGGTGAGGCTGTCCCCAGATGACCCGTGATGCCTTCACCTGGTCACTCGGGCATCCCAGTCCCCACATCACCTCTGTCCCAAAGACTTCCCCACCCCCACCCGACCCTGGGAGATCTAGCTACTAGAGCTCAGGTTGCAGATTGGGTTTTCAGACTCCTTTATGCTTTAGAAATGGAGCTAGAGGTAAGGGACCGCAGACTCGAAATACACACAATTAGGTCTTTTTGTTCTGGCTAAGCCTGCTCCCCAGAGCCTGTGCCTGTTGGACAATACTTCCCGTTGCTTCCAAAAGGTCTGGCCATCTCTGTGAGGAGAGAGGTGCCCCCAGGCTGTGCCCTGTCCTCTCGCACACGTGTGCACCTGCAGGAAAAAGAACGCCCAACGGCAGGTGCAGGGCCCTGTGTGGCGGCTGGGGCTTACCACACGCAGTGCAGGTAGGGAAAGTGGAAGGACGACAGCAGCTCACAGAAGGCTCGGTCACTGATCCAGCAGCAGAGCGCGAGGGTCCACCAGAGGCCCGAAAAGAGGCCCAGCTTGAAGACACGCACGTTGTCACACCTGCACAGGGATCCAGAAAGCAAGCTGGCCTCAGTCTGGGTTGCCATCCACCTTGCCGGCCCCTTCGTGGCTCCTCACGCCTGCCGCCTCAGCCCCTCGGCCCTGGGTGTCCCACCATCCTGCCCGCCCACCATCCTGCCCGCCCCCCCGCTTGTGCATGTAGACACCACAGGAACATACACAGGTGGCCCCAAAGCTGTGTTCTCACCCAGGCCTCTCCCTGACCCGAGACTCCCATACGCAGCTATGCCCACCCATAGGTAACACAGCAATAAATTTAATGTTTCCATAATGAACTCCTGTTCTCCTACATACTCTGCCCCTTGCTGTCTCTGCTCATCAATCCCCCCACCCAGGGATCCTTGTGCTCCTCAAATAGCCCCGGCACATTCCCCAGACCTTAGCATTGGTGGTTCCTGCCACCTAGAATGCTCTTCCTTACGTATCCACATGGCTCATGGTCTCCCGGTTCTCTGCTTGAATGTCCCTCAGTACACCCTTTCATGACCACTGCTAACAATTGCACCACGGGTCTCCACTCCCTCTAGGTGATACTTGCCAAGCCCCACCATCTCCTTCTCTCCTCTGATTTCTCTGTAGGGACTATAGCCCCTCTAGCCTCCTCGATGTTTACTTGTTGACAGCTGATCTTCTCCCGGAACAGCATGGGACACACAGAGGGCTCCTGCTATTTGCCGAATAAAAAAAGCTCCCACATACCCCGGGACAAAATGTTTTTCAGAAACCAATCCTAAGAGCCCAAAGAAATTTCCATCGCCATTTCCTTTCCTTGTTCCTGAACCGTCCATAAAGGGGAGTGACTTCCATTCCTGGGGGAGAAGGCCTGGAAGGCAGCTGGTGGCTGAGGGTCCTTCTCGGCCCTCCTCAGGTCTCTTCCCCCCATGAACTGCTGCCACGTCAGTCAAGCTCTCTCTCTGGGACCCAGAGTGCGACGTAACCTCTGCCCCCGAGAAGGGGTCACAGCTACGCGTTCAGATTTGTTGTACAAACGTCAAAAGCCTGACTGGTTGGTTCCTTCCCTGTCCGCCTGAGGAAGCATCAGTACAAGCAGTGAAACCAGGATGGGCAGTGGGATCAGAAAGGTCTACTCAAAAAAACTAGAATTACCTTTTATAGGGCAGCTAACTATCTTCCTCGAAAAATGTTTTGAAATGATAGAGGCCCAGGACTGGAGACACTAAATTCCTACTTAGCTTTGTTGAACAGCTCATCCTCACAGAGGCTGCTCCCCTCCCTCGGCTCAGCTTTCTCTGCCTCCTCAGGTCTCGGTTTCCAGGGCGCCTTCTCAAATAGACTTTCTCTAACGTCCCCACCCCCATGATGCTGTCCGCACCCTGAGCGCCCGCCATTTTCCTTCCGAGCACTTCTCCCAAGCTGACATTGTTTTTGTTGGTGTAATTATTGGTTGAAGGTCTAGTATCCAATTAGACAGTAAGCTCAACAAGTAGGAACTCTACCTGCTTTTCACCATAATAGGCAGTGTCTGACCCAGAATAGGCATGAAATAAACGCTTGCTGAATGAACACATGAGGAAGTAAAGGAAAATGTTAATTGGACTCCAGTGAGCTAAGGAGCACGTTTTTTTCCAGATTTTTTTTTTTTAAACAGTATCCACGTCGACTGGGTACCCAATTCTCTGAATGCATGCTAGGTGCTATGAAAGGCAAAATGAAAAGGCCTCTTGCCTTACTATTTTAAAAGATAAAATGAGGGGCGCCTGGGTGACTCAGTTGGTTAAGCGACTGCCTTCGGCTCAGGTCATGATCCCGGAGACCCGGGATCGAGTCCCACATGGGGCTGCCTGCTCGGCGGGAAGCCTGCTTCTCCCTCTCTCACTCCCCCTGCTTGTGTTCCCTCTCTGGCTGTGTTTCTCTCTGTCAAATAAATAAATAAAACCTTAAAAAAAAAAAAGATAAAATGAAAACGGACAAAAGCAAGGGTCAACAACTATAGACAATGTGGTGCCGGAGGACCCGTGCACACTCACTAGACCCTTGGGCTCAACAAACACCCCAGGCCGCAGGTCAGCACGCTGCAGAGGGAGTGAACGTGTGACATTCTGCCTCTCTTGCCAGGTGATGAGTCACTTGGGAGGAAAACCCTATGAGTCAGGGTTTTGGGGTGGCCTGGTACTGTCCCTTCCTGTTTCTAGAGGGACAGGTGCACTTGGGCCTATCTGCACTTAGGGCTTGCCCAAACCTGGGCTCCTTTGGGTTTTATTCCCACTTCTCAGGGCTCCTATCAAAATAGCCACGTGAGATTAAATGAAAAAAAAAAAAGCAGAACAAAAGTGATATATATAGAGCAGGACCCTATTCTAGGATTAAAAAAAAAAAATCTGAGCTGAAGGTTGCAGTTCTTCTGAAACTTTTGTTGTATTCTCAAAGTTGTCCTTAACAGACTTACTCCTACTATAACCAGAAAAAAAAAAAAAGAAAAAAAAAAAGCACCTACTCTAATATATGTTCAGTGCAGCTGAGTCACTTGGTAATATGACAACACAAATATCAGTAAATGTCCAGTCATAAACTCAAATAAAATGTTGGTGCCACATGGTCTGAGACAAAGTTCAGAAAGGACAATAAAAATAAGAAAAGACTAGAAACAAGCTCTAGCAACAAGGCTAATGAGAAACAGAAAGCTTCCCCAGCTCCTTCGAGCAGAGGGAGGCTGGATGAGAAATATTTAGCTGCCACACGACGGATTATCACTAATGTCAGCAGAGAAGGTCCTAGAAGGAAATGCAAAGAGCAGCAAGGGCATCCCCTGTCTGGGAATTCCATCAAAGCAGGCCAACAACCATTTTCTCTTTCCTCGCTGGGAGAACTGGGACGCCGCAGTGAACACAGGGGCCTCACTCCTGCCTATGGAGTCGACATCAAGTAAAGGGACAGACACTAAACAACAACAAAACAAAACCAAAAAACCAGCACAAATAATTTTTTAATTACAATTGGGAGGGGTGCCAGAAAGAAGCCTGAGGTGCTATGAACAACTGAGCTAAACAGGTGAGTCAACAGTGAGTCAGAAGTGAGCCAAGCAGGAGAGGCAGAGGAGGGGATGGCATGAACAACGACCTGGGGGAGAAGCAAGGTCAGAACAGCTAAAGGACAGAATTTAAGGGGGAATTTCATGAAGGAGAGAGCAGCAGGACGGGGCCATGTGAGGACTCTGAACTTCATCCTAATTGCAAGGTCACCAAAAAAAAAGAGACTATTAGAGGCACACAGGGGCCATGTTGAGGATATTGAACTTGATGTCAATTGTAATGTCGACTAACAGAAAAATGAAAGTGATCACATGCAATGTTCAGAAAAGGAAGAGGGAGCAGGCTTCTGCTTTGAGCAAATAGGTAAATGGTACTCCCATTTATTGCAGCTGGAAATACTACGAGAACCAGACCTGGAAAAGTCAGATGGGGAATCTGGTTGAATCCAAGATGGCTGTGACAGGCAGAGCCAGAGGTGAGGCAGGTGTCTAGACACGCCATGGTGGAGGTAGCAGGAAGGACAGAGTTGGACATGCACCTGGGACTCACTGGCACATCTTCAGTAAGGAATGCGGAGGCTGTGGATGTAATCTTCCAGGGCCGAGTGTAGAGGAACAAAAGCCTAAGTGGTGGTTCCCTAAGGGACCCCTCTAGGCAAAGGTGCATAGCAAGCAAGGATCTCACAGCAGAGACTGAAGAGAAGCTGCCACAGAACGAGAGGAATCCCAGGCAGGTGTGGGGTCCGGGAAGCATGGGGAAGAACATGTCACAGATGAAGGGGGTGAATTGTGCAAACAGCTGAGAGAGGAACACAGAAGACAGAGAGTAAAGAACTGTCACTGGGCTTGGGTATCAAAGTAAGGCAAAAGCTAGACGGGGTGGGCTGAAGAAGAAAGGAGAGCTGAAGGACTAAGACGACTTTTAGAGATGTTGGGCTGTGGCGCCTGGCCGGCTCACGGGGTAGAGTAGAGCATGTGACTCTTGATCTCTGGGTCTTGAGTTCCAGCCCCATGTTGGCCGTAGAAATCACGTATAGATTTAATAAGTTCTTCTAAGAAGCTGGGCTATGACAAGAGAGAGAGGGGTGGTGGTTGAAGACAGACCTGGACTGAGCCCAGGATGAGAGCTAGGGCAGATAGGAGAGGCTCCAGTGTTTTCACAGGCCAATGCGTAGGACTGTTTAAGGAGGGGTAAGGACCTAGTAGGCCATTTTCAGGAGTAAAGGAGAATGGAGGGAATGAGCCACAGGCAGCCAGACCCTGGCAGGAAGGAGGGATGCCTCCCATGATGCTGCCATCTGTAAATGGAGACCAATGGGCTACAGTTATGGCTAGCTGTTCAGGGGCTAAGATTTTTAGGTATGAAAGAGATGATTTCCTTTGTAAGATAATTTCCTAAATACAAAGATTAGCGTATTAAAGGAAAATGTGGGTACCTAAGTGGCTTAGTTGATTAAGTGTCTGTCTTCGGCTTGTGTCACAATCCCAGGGTCCTGGGATCGAGTCCTGGGACAGGCTCCCTGCTCATGGGGAGCCTGCTTCTCCCTCTGCCCTTCCCCCTGCACATTCTCTCTCTCTCTCTCAAATAAATAAAATCTTTTAAAAAATAAGGAAAATGTTTCCCTGCTTAAAGGTGACACTCATGAAGCAGAATTTATTCAAACCGTAATCGCCCTAACCACTGTCTTCCCTCATTTGTTCTCGTTTAAGTATTACAAATTAAAAATATTTTCCCTTTCCTTAAGCCTTAAAATGTTAGGCCAAAACATAGTATGAAGAGTCAAAATGAACTAGATTGCAATGAATTCTCAAGAAACAGAGCTAAGTCCTGAACATCTACTCCATCCAAGCCTAACATAAGCCAGTACTCACGAACTATTACAAATCCATTTCCGAGCTCTTCATTGGCAATCTGTGTGTTTTCCAAAGAACTTCAAAATCCTGTTAGTGTTCTGAAACCAGTCCTTTATTTTTCCACTCCTTCAGCGCTACTGGGAAAGCCAACAAGACAAGACTGGATAGCATCCTTCCTCCGGCAGCTAGTATTTTATTTAAATACTTCTTCAGTCGCCTTTGACGCTGGTACGGAGGCAGCCCCCAGAGGCAAAGCAGTGGGAAGAGCCATATTCTCTCCTCTCAAAACAAAGACTGAGAAATGCTGTCAACACATTCCACAGAGAACTCTCACACAAAGGAAGACAGGTACGAGACCAGTTAAACCCCACATCCGTAACGATGAGAAAGTCACCTATTAAAATGCACTTCTCAAGATGGGCACAAAGAAAAGGCGGCATTTTCTGAGTATTACAATAAGGGCAGTGATTGTAATACTCAGATGCACTTTGGGGTTAAAGAAGAAGTCATGTACCCACAAGGCTAAACTGTTTCTGGGTTTAGACTCTGAACCTGAGTCTAAAACTTCCCAAAGGAAAATTCTTAGGCAAATAGCAAAGGCTCTACTGGATAGGATGTAAATATTTAAGACACTAAGAGTCGGAGAAACTAGTGGCATTAACAGTATTATGGCTGCAGTCAACATTGCCTTATATACAGACATTTGTCTTTCCTTATGTGAATACAATAGCCTTGTTAGAACTTTTCTTCCTACTCTTCTATCTGAACAAATCTATTCCCTGTACAGAATTAAGTCTAGGCACTCAGGAGGTCCTTGAGATGTTCCTGCTAAGCTCATGCACCACATCTAGGAAACCAGCTGCTCCCCTCTTTCTGAAACTGAGATCATTAACATTTTTAGCCAAACCATCAAAGGTGCTTCCAATCCAACAGTCAGGAACTCACTCTACATGAAGAGTTAAACTCCTCTTCCACACTTGAGGGTAGTAAAAAAGAAAAAAAACAAACAGAAAACAAAAAACAGAAATTGGGTGCCAGGGTGGTGCTGTCAGTTAAGCATCTGACTCTTGGTTTTGGCTCAGGTCGTGATCTCAGGCTACGAGACAAGCCCCGTTAAGCTCTACGCTCAGCAGGGAGTTGGCTTGAGATTCTCCCTCCCCCTCTTCCCTCTTTCCCTCCCCCTACTCGTGCCCTCTCTCTCTCAAACAAATAAATCTTCAAAAAAACAAAAACCACAGAAGCTGGCGTGCCCCCGACCCAGGCACAGCCTAGGGGGCAGGCGGGAAGAGCGGAGGCACCCACCTCCTTAGCTCCGCGACGAGCAGCGCAGTGCAAGGAACGCCGAGGCTCATCAGCGAGATGTTGTTGATGGCCGGCTTGACAAACGCCAGGCACGTCGTAACCGCAGAAAGCACGCAGACCACCGCCTTGAACCTGCCCCTGAATCAATGAAAACAAACCCAACCGTCAACCAAGGAGCGCTCCTCCGTTGGGTGAACGCCGGGGACGAAGCCCAGGAACCCGCGGCGGGAGCGCGAGCTGGGCAGTTGTGCACCGAGCCGGGGAGTCCCAGACCCACTGGTGCTCACAGGCTCAGGAATCCCACTTCCGACAGTTTATCCTTAGGAAATCACCAGAAATTTGACAAACATTTGGAGCCAGGAGAATGGTAAAATGAGAACCCATCTAAGTCCCCGAGGGTCAGCTATGGTAACTGTTTTCTTAGAGTTACTTTTTTTCTATGTTTTTTGCAGAAGTTGTACTTTTCCTATAAAGGGTGGGAGCGCGGATGGGTTGGGTTTCGCAGGTCCTAGGACCCCCGCAGCTCCCTGCGTCTGCCCTTGTGAGCCCCGGGTAAGGGAAGGCGCGTGGCTGGACACCAATAAAACTTGATTTGCGAAAGCTCACAGGACCCCGCGTGCCACCTCCCGATACACCTGGAGAGCATGGATAACTTTTATAAAGAAAACAGGGCCCAATCACTAACCACAAAGTTCCCTAGTTTAAAAGAAAAAGTCTGGGCCCTGGGTGGCTCAGTCAGCTAAGCATCTGCCTTCAGCTCAGATCATGATCCCAGGGTCCTGGGGTTGAGTCCCGCACTCGGCTCCCTTATTCAGTGTGGAGCCTGCTTCTCTCTTGCCTGCTGCTCCGCCTGCTTCTGGTCTCTGTCAAATAAATAAAATCTTAAAAAAAAAAAAAAAAAAGGACCAAAGAAAGAAAAAAGAAAAGAAATCTAAATATCTAGCACATACAGCTAAAAGTCTTAAGAAAAAATCCTAAGAGTGTCTATATTTACAGGCAACTCACAGACTACTGTGCATTGGAATTTTGTGTTAACAAGTTTTTGACATGACAGATCTTAGAAAAATACCATCCTCAGGGCGCCTGGGTGGCTCAGTCCATTAAGCAGGCCACTCTCCATTTCAGCTCAGGTCATGATCCCAGGGTCATGAGATGGAGCCCTGGGTTGGGCTCCATGCTCAGTAGGGGGTCTGCTTATCTCTCTCCCTCCTCCTCCCCCACTCTTGCACATGCACATTCTTCCCTTCTCTCTCTCTCTCTCTCTCAAATAAATAAAATCTTTTTTTAAAAGGAAACAAGAAAAATACCATCCTCACACCCTTCAGTGGATATACTTTCAGTAGAAAGAGCCAGAAGTGGGGACGTGATCTTGAACATGCTCCTTCTACTCTCCCTGGGACTCCATTTCCTTATCTATACAATGAAATGACCAGACTAGATGATCCCCATGGCCTCATCCATGACCGAAATTTCGGAACACATGGTTTTCCTGAAGTTTCTTTTATTCCTCATTAGCACAATTTACTTTGGCCACAAGCCCTGGAACAGGGCACAGCTGGGAAACTCATTTGAATGATATTCCATTATAAAGAAATCAAAGCACACCGAAACCTCCAAAATACAAATTTATCTCTTAAAGAGGAAAACCATTTATCATTAAGGTGCAGGAAATCATTGATTGAGCTGCCAACTTTCTGACTAGAATGAACAGGAATTGCAGCCCTGAACTTCAACCAGAGAAAAAATATGTATGCGGGAAAGGGTCCAGGCACAAATCCTCAGGAGAATCCTGTTTCCCTCCTGGCGTTGGTTGGTTAGCTGTCCTTGTCCTTCGTTACTGGAGGAAAGGCCGCCTGCTTCATCCTGAGGATGAAAGCCTACAGCTCCCCTCCCCACCCCTACTCTACCCCCGTCATGCAAATGGCCCTTGGGGACCCACAATAACTCTTTCACTGGGTTTTGAGGTTCTAGGTTTTCAGCCTTTTTAGATTGGATAAACAGTAAAAAAAAAAAAAAAAAAAAAAGTAAACTGCATTACTTCTCCAGACCAATGGCTCTCAAGAGTTAGTGATGCAAGCACATGTTTTCCAGCTAACAGATGTGTGTTCGCTTGCTGCTTCCATCACTTGTAGCTGTGGGACCTCTCGGCAGGTCCTGAAACCCTCCAAGCCTTACGCTTCCCTTATGAAAGTGAAGACCCCATACCCCATGGCGTTTCTGTAAGCATGAAAGCACTTAACATGGTACCTGGTACGCGGCACGCACTAATAAAACCCATTATCACTGTTGTCATTCCCAGTGTTTGAGAATAAATGCTATTTTAAATAATGTTTCTGTGAATAATAGCTCCTCTCAGGGAAAACCTGACAGGGCTGGTGTAGCAAGCCCCAAAGACCCTGGAGGCTATTACCAACAGTTTAAAGGCAGCAAGCTTGACCAAACTTGCTTTCTTTAAGGAGAACGGAAGCAGACAGCGTCCACGTCGGTCCAGTGGATGCGGAAGAATGCGCTTCGCGAAGGTGGCCAAGTGGACAAAACTGTAACCGGCAGAAGTCCACACAAGTCACAGAGCAGCCCAGCCGACCCGCGTCACCAGAGGTCCTGGGACAAGAGAGCTGGCTGTGTCCAGGAGCGGAGGGTCCTGACAGAGTGTTGTCTTATTGGTGACACCAGGTAACCCTGGTCTCTGGTCATGCCCTCCACTTTCCAGCCCATTATGGGTTCAAACGGAACCCCAGGTCAGGGAGCCTCGATCACCCCATCTTCCTCAATACCCCCAAATCAGAATAGCCCAACACCATCAACCTAACATAACAAAGTGCCACTGTTGTTACCATGAGCCACCCCGTGCTCCTTTTCTGTAGCGAATATCTGGCAATGCCCCCTTTATTCTTCCAAAGTGAAACGAGTTTCATAGATGTTAAAACCTCCATCGTGGCAACAACCCAAACCCGTCCACAAACTTCTCAGATGTCCCTCAGGGAATGGAAATGTCCTTAGTTAAGACCCATGGCTTTTTAAATGGATAAACAAAACACGGTGTATACCTACAATGGAATATGATTCAGTCTTACAAAATGAATGGAGGGACACCTGGGTGACTCAGTCACTGAACGTCTGCCTTCGGCTCAGGTCATGATCCCGGAGTCCCTGTATCGAGCCCCATGTCGGGCTCTCGCTCGGCGGGAAGCCTGCTTCTCCCTCTCTCACTCCCCCTGCTTGTGTTCCCTCTCTAGCTGTGTTTCTCTCTGTCAAATAAATAAATAAAATATTACCAAAAAAAAATATCCATGGCTTTCAACTACCCTTGTGATGCAAGCACATGTTTTCCAGCTAACAGATGTGTGTTCGCTTTAGGACTAAAAGGTGATATCTGTAGAACAGCCCGCCCTTCCTAGTCACAGGATTATAGTGCCCGGTCCTGACAAGTCCACCCTCGTTCTTTTCTAAGGAAGGAACTGATAAGGCCCAGAGAGTGTAAGGTCCCGGCCCCCCGTCATCCAGCTAGAGCCGCAGAGCCAGAGCCCGGCCTGGTAATTCAGGATTCAAAAAACTGAATTGGGTTATAAACTGACAGCAAAATCGTAAAAATCACAGCAGGATAAATCTTTAAGAAATGGAAACAATTAGCCTATCGTAGTTCTTTGTTCTTGGGGTTTTTTTTCCTCACAACAAAAATGTCTAAACATTATTAAGAACCATCAACAGCTCAGTGTATCGTGATTCTTAAGACATTCTGGGCAAGATAAAAGAAGGGTTTTTTTACTTGCCAATTATTCCTATTTATATGATAAACGTTAGTAATTTCCCTGCTGTTCTAGACATTCTTCACACACTTCTCCATATTATTCATTCCTAATAACTGCTAACCCTTACTGGGTCCTTACTCTGGCCAGACACCTGATTCCTGCGAGGATTTCCCCCTAGATTTCCAGCCTCATAACATACTCTTAACATCTGCAGTTTACAGATGAGCAAAATGAGGTACCAGCTGTAAAAAAAAAAAAAAAAAGAAAAGAAAAAAGAATAAAAGAATAAAAAAAATAAAAAGGAAAACCTAGGATCGACCGCCAGGTGTGTCTGATACACACAGCCCACCACGCTCTGCCGCCCCTTCTCCAGGCCTCTCACACCGGAACTACTTTTAATGTGTTTCTAGAAATGTTCCCGCAGGGTCTAGGTCACAAAAAGGGATGTCAACTGGTAAACTTGGACAGCTAAGCCACATAAGCCGTCTCTACAGAAATCGTGGTTTTGACGTGAAGTCTTCGGTCTCCCCCACCTGGCCTCAGGGCTGCCCCGTCCCCCTTCCTGGGCAGTGAGGCCCACAGAAAGGGCTTTGGTCGCCTTGCTCTCCCCGTCACTGGCAAGTTGAAGGCGGATGAATAGAGTTGAAATCCTTAGGTATAGTGCCTTACTTTCCCATACCACGCCTTTTATTCATTCGCATCTACAATTCCCATTTTCTCCTTCAGAGTGTGTGTGTGTGTGTGTGTGAGAGAGAGAGAGAGAGAGAGAGAGAGAGGGAAATGCCGGCGGAAATTTCTATGTGCTGTGGGCAGTACTGGCAGTGAACTCTGAGCGCCCACCACGTCCCCAGGGCTCCTGGGTGCCCTGCATGGGCAGAGGATTATTTACCTAATTTGACAAATGAGGAAACAGAAAGCGAAAGAGTCAAGACGAGTCACATCGTGACTCCTAACATTCCCTCACTCCTCCCTTCAAGAAATGAAAAAGACAGGGGTGGCCTGGGTGGCTCAGCTGGTGGCTAAGCACCGCCTCTGGAGCTCAGCTCAGGTCTGGATCTGGGCCTCATGAGTTCCAGCCCCGTGTTGCGCTCCCCGCTGGCTGTGGAGCCTACTTTATAAAAGAAGGAGAAGGAGAAGAGGGGGAGGAATGGGAGGAAGAAGGAAGATGAAGGAGAAGAAGAGGAGGGAGGGGAAGGAGGAGGGAGGAGGAAGAGGAGGGGGGTGGAGGAGGAGGAAGAAGAAGGAAGATGAAAAAGGAGAAGAAGAAAAGGGAGGGGGAGGAGGGGGGAGGAGGAAGAGGGGGAGGAGGAAGATGAGGAGGAAAAAGAAGGAGAAAAGAAGAAAGAAAAGAAAAAGAAAAAGATACTCAACTATGGAAACACTAAAAACTGTCCTGTGGAATTTCAAGTGGCGTCCCCAGAGAGCCACGAACAGAACCATTCTCCCGTCTGTGGCTTCCCACTCAGTTCCCAGGACTTGAAAGAGATGATCTAAGAGCAAAGAGGTTCCTCAGCTCTCCACCTATCACCCACCAAGCTCAGGGCAGGGATGGAGGGGACTGGTGGCGACCTTCCAACATGACAGGAAAAGGCCAAGGTAAATGAAGTTCCCCAGCCAGAGCCCCAGAGCCCCCCCCTGTGCCTGCCTTGCCCTCAGCCTGCCCCCCCCCCCTCCTGATGAGCTTTGGAAGCATCCCCAGTTACTCTGCCGAAGCCCAGCAAGCACAGCAAGACTGGGAACTGCAGCCCACCCAAGCCAACCAGTCACACACTGAGCCTCCTTCCGCCACTGAGGAG